>JAQFXU010005098.1:0-12207 GCA_034693705.1 Spatulosminthurus flaviceps | reverse complement strand
TCTCTGTGTTCAAGGAATTTGTACTTGTATAGTATAAGTACTTTTAATAGGAGTTGGGGCATTGCATTGGTCTGATGCAGACGTGAGTTCGATCATATCCACTTCGCGCTCCCGCGTTTTATAATATGAGCAGAGGTGGGCACCTTGCTCACCATACCCTTCACTAAAGCTGCAGTATATTTCCGAGCCAAATCCATTTTTTAAGGTCCACCCCGAACTCTTGAAATGAGTGGCTAAACCACTGGTGGTACAGGGGTGCAGAGAAGGGTACAAGCCTACTTAATCCATACCCCTGGAAATTTTACAAAGTAACAAAAAAAGACGTGTTTGAACTCAATTTTCATGTCAAAATTTGGAGTAAGTCTTAATATTTCCCTACAAATCTCATAATTTAGGCAACAAAAACCTGTCCAGTTTTTTGAATTTTGTCAAAAATCATAAAATCTTCCATATTTTTCAGCCAAGTATACAAATATACACATGTTGGGTTGAAAATCCAATGGCCCGGGGTTCACATTATAGTATTGTACCCCCGAGTTCGCCTCGTGGTTTAGCGCCTGCTTGAAATGATATTTCTGACAGAACTAATTTTTATCTGAGACAACAAATCACTGTGCTAGTGGTTGTTCTTGATAGTTTCGAAGTTATTGGTGGGTAATTCGGAGATTTTTGTGAAAACCCTAAATTGTGCAGTCATAAAATTTTCTGGGTCGGGATTTTTGTTGAAATTCCGTAATCTTCCAAATGAATAATTTTTTAGTGTACTCGGATCAACACTATTTATTTGCATGCATTTTTTGTGGACTAAACTACACATAGAAATATTTGGACTATCCTTCAATATACATTCTTCAAAAGTTACAAACGAATGTTTTCAAATATTATTTTGAAATAATTATCCCGAAATCAGTATAATATGATGTGCAAAATTACATCATCTTTATCTTAATCATAATAGGTGGTATTCTTTTACGGATGAAATGACCTTTAAATGTTCAGACTCCCCTGCACTTTTCCTCGAGGTACCTTTGCCCAAGTAAAATATATCGCCGCTAAGCCTAATATTTATGTACATGTGATCTGTTTTCACAAACACTCAGTACTGCATTAACTAGATTTGATGCTTTGCTAATTGTATAAAGATTGATTATGGTGTTTTGTAATCCCACTGAATAAAAAAGTCTTAGTATTATATTTTTTTCGAAAACCGTATTGATCAGTATTTAAAACTTCGCCCAGCATACATCCTACGATAAACAATAGCATACTGCAAAAATTGTACATATAGTAGGTTCTCACTACATCCCTGAGAACATGGACACAGCTTATTCATTTTAATTAGCATAATGTTTAAACATTTTAAACACATGGAATAATTAATAATTGTATATAAGGACCTCTATTAGTATATGAGTACACAAGAGACTGCTCAGGCCAAATCAAGTCCTATTGCAGAATTTTTTTTAATAATTTTAGATTATTATTGACTATAAAGCGATTTTAACACGACTGTCATTATTAATAGTAAATTGAATACCGGCGATATAAATTTCTAGTGGATATCTGCCCATGTTTGCATTTACACACAACAAAGTCTGTCACGTAAATTTATCTATGCATGTCCTAGGTAAAAAAGAGTAACTTAACCCGACATCTATTTTTGGTGGCTGCAACTGTTATGTTAACAAAGAATTATAAGGACAGTAAATCATATTTGCAAATGCATTGCTTGTATTACGCATGGATTATTTTACCGGGTAACATATGTAAATGAGTGTAGGTTGTAAGAGTGAACGCCAGATCAACCTGAATAATCATTATTGTTATATTATTATTTTACGCGTACATTATAACACCTTTTTCCTGCCGGCATTCGTTCTCACACGATTTGGTCACATCTCTGCGTCAATTTGTTAAACTCTAAAACAAGGAAAGTCAGGATCTGAAAATGGGCCGACGCAATAGGAAATCAGGTATAAACCTTTTATTTTATACTGAAATTTTCAACATTTTGCATTTATTATTGAAAAACTTATTTGCCATTAATTATATTTATTAGTCATTGTATTCTAATACCTATGTGTGGATTTTAAAACTAATATCTAGCTATTGTATAAGTCATTCAACCTTATAATATTTGAAATTTTGTTTTAATTCTAGTCAACTGCCGCAAGTATAATGAGTGCATCTTATGTGTGCGGAAGGGGTGTATGTTTCCGGGAATGCAGCCGTTTCCTTGCAGGGCTACCTGGGGTGACATGGAAGGTGATTTCCCGTTCAACCCGCCACCCAGAACCGTGGGGGACTGCTTAGACTTGGCCATGTAAAGTTATAATTAATTGAATTCTTATTTTAATTCGTGATTTCGTGATTGGTTCAAAATATTTTGCATCTACGCACGTACATATTCGTAGGTACAATCCAACCACCACTGCCGCGACATCAACTTTAATTCCTCCAATGGAACCTGCAAATGGCGGATCTTCAGGATCATCGAATTTCTGCCCAATTCTCTGTGTGACTGCTCTTGTTCTGGGTATTTCAGCTCTTGCAATTTGGTTTTTTCACCACAAATATTTCGGCAGGCGCCAAAGACGACGGAAACGACAGTTGAAGCCAGAATAAACCTCACTTCAAGGGATGTAAAGTGTTCACAGTGTTCGTCAGCTGTATAATTAATTTAGTAGTTTTGATGAAACTTTTGAATAAAAATTGTTGTTCCATTATTCTATCCAATGATCTTCCACAGAATAATTTAGCTTACTTAGCAATATTCAATAGATAACAGCTTTCCACTAAATACTCCTGTCTATATAAAGTTAAAACCCCATGCTGATACTGCTCTTGGGCTCCTTGTCATTAAAAGTTGCTAAGGTCGAAATCGAGTAATTTGGAGACCACAGTGCATACGTAATGACTTCAGGAAATCTTTATGGACATTTGAACTGACTACATTGAACTTCTTAATGTTGTTATGAAGGGGGCTGGAAAAATATTCAATATAAACATTGGCCATAGAATGATTAATAACATGAAGTGTTCAAACTCATCTTGTAAGCTCGAAATGCAAATGACAATTTAATTTAATGGGGCAATACTTTGGGTGTATACGTAATTTTTAAGCGCAATTTATGGTGACGAGAATGATAAGTAAGTGTAAGTATTGTTATTGTTGGATAATAGAAGCAACTCCATTAGCCAATGGTGAGTTCACGTTAACTTTAATGGTCATACTTATTATAGCAATCGTAGACCTTTGGTTAATGTTAGTATTCTGCATATCTACAAACATCCAACATTATATATACTGTACATCATATAAGAAATAAAAGTAAGCTATAATGTATCTTAGAGCTCGTGAGACACGTGGGAGCCACTCGTTCATTGACCAGATTGGTAAAATGAAGGTTGAACTTTAACATTAATTTTTGGCTTTATAATATGGAAATCATCATCAAAATATGGATCAATAAAAGTCTAAAATTTTATAATTCCCGTCTAATGTATCCATCAATCCTGCTTATACGGGTGCATGACCAAATTAAGGTGAAAATTGCGAAGTCGCTTTTTGTCATTGATGCATTCAGTGCTGTTACAGCCAGTGAAGTGTACAATCAAGACACTAACTTAGTCCGTCGCTGTTAAAAGTGAAATTTTATATATGAAATAAAAATTGAAAAAGGAAACGGCAACTTTTACTAATAATTGCATACTGCAAATGCAAAACAGACATCAGAATGCAATTGTAGTTTTGAGTCCGGAAGAATTAATGTGTTGATATATACGATATACATGTAATTGAATTATTATCTGAATGAGTCGTCCAATACTCTAATAAATTATTAGACAAATTTGATGAAAAGTAAAGTTCGCTGGGTATTTTACAATGTAGTCGGAATATATTTTGTAGCTAGCAAGCTAGCAACATCTTCCGCAAATTGCTCCGCTTTTCTTTCTTAATTAAACTAGAAGTGGTGTGCCGTGAAATGTTACGCGTAGGGGTAGTATTTGTGTATGAATCCAGTGAAGTCAAAAAATTTTCGAGGAAAAATCTTCCTGGATATGTAAACTGGACATTTTGGAAGTGACTTTCAGTAAAATCAAGGAGCTGAATATGAAATTATAGGCGAAGGAAAACGAGCAGAAGAAAAATAAAGAACTCAAAATCAAGGAATCTGTTTGTTCCTAATATCGTGAATAGACGGATGGAGCTAAGCCTAGGAAACGAGATATGCTGACTGCCACCAATGCAATCACATACAAGCTTGAGTTATATTGGCGGATCATCATAACTTCACCTTTCACATAGAGTAACTACACAACAGAAAGACTATGTGGAATACAACTGCGGCTACAACCTTTTTGGATAAGACGAGATCCTAATTTACGTGTCCATGGGTCCACTGCGGACAAATATGAATGCATTTTTAATGTTCTCTAACTAAATTATAAATTGTAAAATATACTTTTGTACATACAATTACTAGCTTTATGAGTAACTAATGGGAGAACAGTCAATATTTGTACTGATTTAGGACTAACTCGTTAATAAATTAAATGGATGACTTTGATCCTGAATATCATAATATGCGATAATTTAGGTCAAATTGGTTTTTGGTCAAAATAGTTTTAGATGAAGCCAGTGCGAAGCAATGATTTTGAGATGCCCAAGACATTTCTAAACTGGCTGCAGAAGGTTTGAGATGGTAGCAGGGGTGATTACGCATAGTCTTTTAATTTTAAAATTAATGCATGCAATAATGTTTCTTTCATGGAATGTAGGTGCCGATGAGCAGGAAGATTCACAATACTAGACAGCATGTTTTAAAACTTATCAAAGGAATGATTTGCTACAGGCTAATAACTGTTTGCAGTTTCATTGAAAAATTGAACAACAATTAAAAAATCTTACACCCCATAAGATACAAGTATTGACATGTAATTTTCCTATGGACGGGGCAAACTGTTAATGGTGTGAGCAAGCAAAGTAACCACTACAATAACTTCGAGCTTTTGATTATACGATTTTAATAGCAAGTAACCAAATATGTGAGACTGTCGTTATCATAAAATGTGATTCAGTGTGTATCAATTTATTAAACCAGGAGCATTTAACAACATAGGCTGAGCTTAAATCGAAATGTTTGCTTTTATTTTTTTCAATCTTTACCCAGCAATTATTCATCACCGGAGAAAATGTTACTTATTATAACACATGCCCCGCAAAGTTTGAGTTTGCTCCATGTGTTCTATACAACATTTGTTACACAATAATTATATTACTTATTATTCATTATGTGAAGTTCTGTCGTGTATTTATGAATAATTCAATGCAGGTCACATCTTTCAACTCACGGCATATTACGAACCGTATCTCCCTACCTCAGCGAGTCTTAATAGGTAAATCATCATGAATTACATCGCGTGCTATTTATTCTACCACTTATGCAAGCTAGAGAAGACAAATGAAATATTTTTTCTACCATTTAAAAAAAATATTCTTTCTTGAAAATGAATCATTTTAATAACTTGCGGAATATTTTTGAACGGATGAAGAAATACTAGGTTTAGATATTAGCATTATGTGTATAAATGATCGAAAATTCCTATACGCAGAATCCTAGAAGGAAAAAGGTCCGCAAGTAAAAGTGGAAAGCAAGTGAAGTACTTCTCCGTCATCCATGAAAACCTGAGTTCGTAATGAATTATTCATTAAAAGTGGTAATTTGTTTTCATTTCTGCTCAAATTCATAATAATATTCACATTATAAGTAACTTATTTAAATTGTAATTATTACTTTCCAGCACAAAATGCTAAATGGTTCACTTATGCATAAACTAAATTCTACCGTGGAAATTTTGAGTCTTTTGCCATGCTCTTCATGGGCGTAAAATGGGTATCATTAGGCCGAGCATGAACTTCTGTAGCATGTGAAGTCTCGTTATCACATATGTACTAAGAGTCTGAAACTTTGTAATACATCCTTTCAGAGCGTTGTTGTTTTTCAACTTAATGACTTCTTACCAGGTACCTCATTAAGTCTCATGTTCATATCATGAGCTACAACATTCACCCCCCAATACTTTAAACCGTTATCTATACAATTAAAGCCGCTTTGAGCTTGTAATGTTATCTACCTTCATAATTTGTATTCTACGATTATCCTTTTTGTTTCCATCAATTCTTTGTTCGGTGAATAGTGATAAGTATTTCTCTAATATAAGTTTGTATAAATGTTTTTTCCCTTGTCCTAATAGAGAATAATAAACAGTTTACTGCATACGATGAATCCACGCCTAATAATTTACCTGAGAAAAACATTTGGCCGGGCCCGGTAAATTGCACAACATATGTGGCTATTACAGGATTGCCCATGTCTTCTAACTCTGACCTGTTAAACCACTAACACTGTTGTATGACATGTAGACACAAAAACTGACATGTTATAGCGGAATAAAGACGGACACTATAAATACACGGTGGAAGCATCGCCTTAATATGTCAAAACGGAGCTTGTTCATAAGTACTAAAATAACTTTAGAAGTCATACCCCACATTAAATTACAGCACTCATCAGGATGACGGGTCTCATTTTCAAACGTAATTGCTCTTATTAGTAATTCATGTTTTGTCAGGTAGTGTATGTCACAACTTCATCAATGAGAAAAAAATTTCTTTCCAATACGAGGTTCGAATTTTAAAAGACCGCAACAAGACTTTGAGGAAAAACCCACGAGATAACAATAATGAGACATTGTTTTCGTTTGTATTTGGCTGATAATAATACTTACAACTGCATGAAATCGTATGAAGAAATTTAATGCGACAGTTTCATTTTCATTGTATAAAAGAACAGTCGAGGTTGCCTGTTCATTCAATTAACTACGAAGGAACGAAGAGTAAGCACTTCCAAGTAGTTTTCAATTTCCTTGAAAATTGTTCTTCCAATTCTACCTTTGAAGAAATCTGGTAAGAAATTTAATCTTTTTCTAAAATACAAAATACAAAGGTGGTAGTAAGGAAAAAAATCCGTTGAAGTTTCAATTTGCAGCAAAAACTTCAAGGACGTATCAAAGGGAGGGTCAAATCCAAATAGCGCTGGTGGTTACAGATCTGCGGTTGCAGTTGGTCCAATTTATATAAATACATACATTTTACAAAAGATTTTATACATTTGCCAGTGTATAATTGCTTTAATGGTTGATTAAAATCGTCACAAAATAAATTTCAGTAAAATAATGATTGTTCAATAATTGTTGTAGTACTAATTTTTACAATCTCAAATTAACCATATAAAAATACGACAGTATCAAATTCTTCTGGTTTAATTAGTTTAGAAAGTAGAAAACATTCCGGCCAACATTTTCAGTGTACCCGAACTAGTAGCTTAAATTTCTAACCTAAATAGAAATTCTATATACTTTTTTTCGAACAACATACCAATGCTACATCATTTGACTATCGCTTGAAGGTTGAATTACTTGACTAATTTCCAATGTTTTCAAAATCCTCCGGAAGAATATCAGCGAATAGATTACCGTCAATGTGTTCCATTATTATTTTTGATCCAACTCGACTGTGGTCATCAGCACGTGAATGTTTTTTTATAAACTCTAATGTGTATTTATGAGCTCTAAGTTGGGATAGCTTTGACACACCGTTAAATTTAATACGAATCAATGCATCCACGGTTTGGGGAAGTAGGGTATACCTGTTCAGTGTTTTTTGTTTGGTGTAATAACTAAACGTTCTCTCCGCACTTGCCGACGTAGCCGCTATCGTTAGAATTTTTGAAACTATGTCCCGTAAAGTATGTGTCCATCCTATTTCATCATCCGATAATGCCATATAAATCTCCCAAAACCTCTCGGGTGGATACTTTCTATTAACGTCAAAATTTTCGTGGCCTATTATATTAACAATAAGATCCTTCCAGCTCTCGTACAACTCCGAGTCCGATATCCTTGTTTTAAAGAGTTTATTGATGCCTTTCAATTCTACTTTTCCTAAGTCAGGGGTGTCGAGTACCCGAAGAAAAAAATCAGGATAAAAGGCGTCAAAATTATCTAATGGATCTTTTGAAAAATACTCTTCAAATTCTTTAACAATTGCGTCAATGTATAGTTTTTTGTTGCTATATAAATACACGGTTTCTGGGGATTTATACGTTTGCGTCAAAGGGAAACCTTTAAATTTTGCATTATTAGTTTCAAAATCCTGCATTGTTCTTTGTGAAACAAAAGCACTAGTAAATGACCCTTCCAAAAAAGCTTCTTTAAAAAGATTTTCTGTATGCGTTCCTAAATTTTCGATTAAGGATTTTAATTTTGCTATAGTTTTTTCCCTTAACATCTTTTTGCCAATTATTGAGGTTTTCCGAGTTTGTAAAATAAGTGAAAGTTCTGTTAAAACATCTGAAACATCAGTTACAAACGCAAGGTGAGCTAGGAAAGTGTTATCGGAAAGCCAGTCCTTAAGGACTGACGCTTTATACCGTATATCTTTGTCGTTTTTATTATTTGTCCAAATTTCATCCAATGCTTTGACAATAACTAGCCAATTATTCAACACAATTTTCGTTGCCCGATTAGACGAACTTATCCACCGAATCTTAAATATTCTTTTTACTTCAAATTGTTTTTTGAAGATACTGTCTTCCTCAGCTTGAATTTTTCGCAAAATATTCTTATTTTTTGATGACTTGGTTAAAAATTTATAGAGGTCATTCATTATTTTGTCAACTTTCAGAATTGAGGGAAAATCCTTATAAGCGTGATAAATAATTAATTGTAAAATATGGGCATGGCAATGGTTGGCAATTAGTGGACGTTTGGTCAGTTTTTTTAACTCACGTTTGAAAGGACCAGTAAGCGAAGAAGCTCCGTCACTGGTAACACCTATTAAATACTTAGTAATGTATTCGACTAACCCATCTTCCCTAAGGCAATCTAAAAATGTTTTAAAAATTGCCTCGCCAGACTCTCCATCAGCTAAATGCATGGATTTATAATAAAATTCAGATATTTTTTTATATTCATCAAATGTTTGAAATAAAACCGCCAGGATATTTTGCTTTTGTACGTCAGTGGTAGAGTCAAGAATGATAGAAACAGCATTTTTTGAGTTAATTAAATGATCGATTAGCTCTTTATGCATTTCCGCACTGATATGCATGGCTAGCAGCCTCATCCCAAACCTATTCTGATAAACATGACCGATACTCCCTCCCAAATGTTTGATAATTTCAGTATACAGTTCAAAGTTATAGAAAGTAAGGCTCATTTTCACAGCTTGAAAACAAGCGTATATCATGTTTTTGGTCTGCAGCAAGTACTCGCTATACGGCCCACCACTCCTTTCAAACTCTTTGTTAAAGGTTTCATCATCCAGATTTCTGTCCTTCAATTTGAAATAGTCTACTGCAATCAAGTGTATACTGTTTTCGTTGTGTTTTTTAATCGCAAGTTTAAGTGCTTTTTTCTTATCCTTACTATCTGGAATATAACCCCCTGGTCTTGTAATTCTAGTTAAAAGAGCAGATCCAGGCCTGTCAAAAACCTTCTTTTGGACATTAACAAACTCGTCACAGAGTTTGCACCTACTGGATTTAGAATTTAAAAGTATCTCATACCAATAACAGACGTCTTTTTGCATTACTGTTTCCAGGTCGATGTATTTTTCTTTTCGAATGTCTTCAACAACGTTTTCTGGCATGCTGGTACAGTCGTCCCAAATGTGTTTTCCTTGTGAATTAACCAGGGGGATATATCTTCGCTGTTCCGTTCTTTCTGCATCTGCGTCCGCATCAGCTGCTCTTTCAGTTTCCAATGATTCAACTACGAATTCAAATTCATCAGGATCAGAAATTAGTCCTTCGTCATCAATCGAAACAGCTTCTGCTGAAATGAAACACGGGTGTTCCTCGCTGTTTTCTTGGTCCAATATTTCGGGTATGTCCCTTTCGGCCAAACGATTTTCCAGAAAGAACTCAATACAATCATCGCAGGCGTTAGCCATTCCTGGAGTAGGCTTGCAATACTTCATCAGATCAATTTGGAATGGCAGTAGACTGTTACCACATCTACTAAGGCTTCGATCGTTAGATTCTATTCCGGTTTTCCAGTCCCTAAGAATTGAAGTTTCGCGCTGCAGGTAACCATCGTATAGCTTGTAGAATAAAGAACAACTTGATGCAGGTGTTGAAGACCCGTATATATACATGTCTTGGAGGTACTCCTTGGTCCGATCTATTAGATGGTCTGACATGATTCTCTTCGTATACACTCCAGGTACTCAGGGAGTAGCTTAAATACGTCCAGGGGAGTTTTATTTTTGTTGTATATTAAGGCAATGGCCATAGGTGTATCAACACCCTTGGGGAAGGCTTCAAAATTTTTATCCCAATTGCAACTATTCACACTATAATCCACTATATGGTCGTCAGCCGTTGCAAATGTTGCTGTTGTGTACCCAATCACAAAAAACCCCGTAGGGTTAAAGACTTTGGTCTCAGGAAATCGACAAACCCCAACTAGGTATCCGTTGCCTTGAATAAAGATAAGAGCAAATTTGGACATTTTGACCGCAAGTGCTACAGGTTGAGGCTTTTCACAAGACATGTAGAGCTCCAAAAACGCATCCGTGGATGGATTGGGGTAGAAATTTAGTTCAGACATCATGACTCTGCATGACTTCATCGGTGATATAGGCGTTTGGTTTGGGTCGCTGTAGGTACTCCAATACGCACATATCCATAAAAGTACGAGGCTTCTGCGATTAAATTAAAATAGATATATTATATATTAATTTATACATAAAAACCATTAACTATCGAATGGCATTGTAATACGATGTACAGTAACTTATACTAATCGTAAATAATTTGTAAATTGAAACTTACGAGAAAAGGTTCCGAGCCATGTCACCAGTAGTTAATGGAACTAGAGATTAGTTATGATTATAGTTTTTACTGAAAGTAATAAATACAAGCAGAATCGGAAGATTGGGACTCTCCCGATGGAATTCCACAGCATTTATACCAAATGCGAAAGATAGTCACATAAAATCTGAACCTTAAGCTTCTTAAATATTTAGTTAATCAATATGCTGTGGATGTCGTATAGCTGTGTTATTAGAAAATATTAGCTCGAACGTGCTTCGAAAACATTATTTAAGATTAAAATTTATGGTGAGACTAATATAAACATCATATTTAACATGGTAATTATAGGTTCATATTATGCTCGCTTAAGTGTTGAAACTGTTTTAAAAAAGCATAATGTCTACATTGAAGATTGGTGGTAACAGTCAGTGCATTTCAAGATATTACTTTTGTATTTTCCTTTGAATAAAAACCTATTTAATGTCTACAATTATTTATGCAATTGTATTCAATTCTAACGAGGGGAAATTTTGTCAGATAGGCAATACAAGTGGACGTTACTATATCAGCAGTAATTGTGCTTAATTTTCATTGGGTTTCTACGTCGTAGCTTATTTTTTAAAATTTAAATCATATACTTCATATATTATTAATGTGACGTTCTATATGAACACCAAAGCACCAAGATATCCCCTTGTTGTCTAAATAAGCCCAAAATCAAATAAAAATGTCACGTAGATAATTACGAACTGTTCCAGTGATCTGTCTACTCGACAAAAAATCATGCCACGGGTGCTAATCCATGTTTTTTCGGCTCAAAATGTTTCCAAAATTCTGTGTCACACAGAATTAGCATTTTAAATCAATGTGATAAAATATGAGGCAATAGATAGTTAGCGCAACCCCTTTACGCATCACTCGTATAAAACTTATAGCACTAATAGAACGTATAGATGAAATTTTTACATGTAAAATTTTGGTTTATGCGTTCTATAAGTATTATAAGTTTTATACGGGACATACGTAAAGGCTTACGCTAACTGCCTAATTACTGGCTACCCTATCTTTGTAATTTTTCTACAAAAATCTACGTTTACATTTGAGGTACATGTGCATGATTATTTGTTTGTTTGTGCCAAATACACCATGTTCCCCACTAGGCCAGTATTTTTGAAAAGGAGCCACAATGTCAGCTAAAGTCATTCCGAAAGTCTTTGGTGTAGCTCTATCTTGATATTGTGTATGCACTTGGGCTTGCATTTGGTCTAACTGCAAATAGAATTAAGGCATAGTGCAGGGCAGTTTCCAAACATTCGCCCACGTT
>JAQFXU010005097.1:0-12211 GCA_034693705.1 Spatulosminthurus flaviceps | reverse complement strand
AAGATCTTTCTCGTCCCACTCCATCCTGCTTCTGATATCAATGTTGTAGGTTCTTGTCACCAGTTTTCCTATTCTATTCCCTGGCATATCCAATTTTGGTATGTCCCGGGCAAGATTGGTACACGCACTGGCATGTCCCGTTGTGTAACCGTCATACATCCATTGTTCATTGCCTATCAATCTTCTGCTTGCCATAATTGCACTACCTTTCATATGTATGCTTAGTGGTACCATACCTGTTAAACAGTGCTAATTCGAAAAGTGCTTCGCAGAGTCCCCTTGAGTGCCCCCGTAATTAACAGTGCATTGTATTGTATCCTGTTCAGGATGCCTGTACAATAAACTTTATATAATGACTTTACCCAGAGAAAACAGCAGTAGTCCGCCACGGGTCGGATAACTGCAGTGTAGACCCACTTCATACGATTGGGGGTTAGTCCCCATGTACTAGCCACCATTCTCCTGCAAAATCCTTTGGCTTTTAGGGTTTTCTCCTTTCTCTCACTCAAGTGTCCCGACATGGTTGGCTTGCGGTCAATCAGGACTCCGAGGTATTTAACTTCGTCCTTGTACTCAAGTATGGATCCATTACCTCTTATGATTCTGTTTTCCAGTTTCCTCCTACGAGAAAATAAAACAATTTCAGTTTTAGTGGCATTTAGTTTCAGCCCTTTTGTCGGGCACCACTCTTCAGCTATTTGTAGCCCTCTTTTGACCAATGTCGTTATCGTCCCTTGATCCATGCCCCTGGCTATCAGCCCCAGGCCATCAGCAAATGCCTGGGATTTTAATCCGGGAATCTCTTGCAGTTTTTCCAGTAATTCATCTATTACAAGGTTCCATAGCAGAGGTAATAGGACTCCTCCTTGTGGGCATCCCCTGGTAACTCTCCTGTATACCCTCTTGTCCTTCAAGTCCGAGTACACTACCCTGTTAAATAACATAAATAAGATCCATCTCTTTATGGCATCATCTATTCCGAATTTCTCCAGGGCCCCCTGAAATGCAGAAAGAAAAAGGTTGTTAAACGCTCCCTCTACATCAATGAAAGCTCCCAAGACAATTTCTTTATTCTCCAGTGCTTTTTCTATAATGTTCATTATCCTATGTAGCGGTGCCTCAGTTGAGCAACCCTTCATGTATGCGTATTGGTGGTGGCTTTTCAATTTCAGTAATAATTCCGCTTTTCTGAGGTGTGTGTCCACGAGTTTCTCTAAAGTTTTCAATAAAAATGAAGTTAAAGAGACTGGTCTCCAAGCATTTGATGTACAGTAATCACTTTTGCCAGGTTTGGGAAGAAGCACCACCCTGGCCTCCCTCCATATCTTCGGTACGTATCCTGTCACCAGGCAGGCTTTGAAGACACTCTGTAATTGAATCATTAGTGACTGCCCCCCTTGTTGGAGCATAATTGGACGGAAGCCATCTGGCCCCGCCGCCTTCATTGCTTTGAATGAGTTGATAGCTTTTTTCACACTTTTAGCGTTTATCCAATCATCAATGCCTTCAATAACTTTCTGAAAAATCATTGGTATCACTTACAAAATTTTCGTCTATCGGAAAGTGGGCTTCCAGAATGTTTTCCAGTATTTCCTTCGGTTCCGTGAGTTCCCTCTCGTTCCCATTTTCCTTGGAAAAGATCTTTTCTGGTTTCCTCCTTTCTCCATTCTTTATGAATCTATACGTTCTCGCCGTACCCGGCAAGTCTTCGATGTTTTCGCAAAAGCTTCTCCATGAGTCCCTTTTGGCTTCCCGGATGGCCGCAGTGTATCTATTTCGCGCTTTCTTGTATTCTTCCCACCGGTCAGGGTCCTTATCCGGTCCCATCAATCTTTGTAGTTTCTTCGCTTCTTTCCTTAAAGTTGTGAGCTCTTTCGTCCACCAGCTTTCCTTTTCGGATTATTCCTGGTTCTACGAGTAGCATTTTCAAAAGCATTATTAATAGTTCTATTAGTATACGTAGTAAGTTCTTTCAGTATGTATTTTAAGTATGTTTCAGTATGTATCAGTAAACAATATCCCGTGTCGACGTTTTAATACTTTAAATCTGCCGTGCCGTAACAACAGTATTTCCATTCAAACTCATCGCTTCGCTCATTGAGTGCACCCGATTAATCGGGTTCAACCGAGATTTTTTATAATATACTTTAAAGATTTTTGAATAAAGTTTTCCAAAACCGCTTGCAGGAACACCTTCAAAAAATGCGTAATATACTATTCAAACGGTGTCCACGTAGCAACAAAGTACCGAAATTTGTTGTGAAATTAAATGAAAGTCAAGGAAACACGGAAAATGGCAAATATTATTAATTTTTGGCAATAATAATAATTTTATTTATAATATTATTAATTCGTTGTATAATACATTGTTACTTTCGAAAGTGTCGAATGTCGAGCTGACCGAACGCGAATGGATGTTAAATGCTAAGCCTACAATAAAATAGCAAAAATTCGTGTTGGAATTGGAAGTCAGTTGGAGTTGGAGCTATTAGCCTCGAATTGAAAAAGGTTAACATTTAACATTCTGGATTCTGGCTGGAGTCTGGGGTCTTGTGACGTTGTGACTTGTGACATGGCCTCGAGAGCTTAGTGGGTACGTTTAACCACCCTAAGCGCCGAGCGCAGTAGTAGGTCAAGCTTGAGGCTCAGGCAGCGTATTAATTTGACTACTTGAGTTTTCTTTCTTTCTTGAGTAAATAATACTTGCAGCGCTGCAGGTTGCCGCTAAAAGCCCAACACAAATTCGACTGAAGAACATTTTTAATCGTGTGGACTGGAAGTGGAAGGTATTTAACGTATCTATATTCTAAGTATTCTACACAGATTAATTAGTAGTAATTGAAACATTGCATTGGAAGATTAGCGATACGGGTAAGTTACACCTTCGGGATTCGGGAATACAGATCATTTAATTAAGTATATCGTCCATGCCCATTGTTGGAGAATGATTATAGGTTTCTGTATTAAAGTACGTGACTACAACACAATGTGGTGGCTGATAACGGACGTGTGCGTGTAGGGGAAAAATGACGAAACCGGTTGTACTTCTATTCCTAGCCTGAGGGTATTGAGTTTTTACGCGAGTTTTACCAAGAAGCATTTATGAGCCACCCCAAGCCTGCCGCTGGAATGGATGATAAATCCGAAAAAGAAGTTCTTATTCATTACCACAACCCTGACAGGTTTAGTACTGAAAGCGTACCGAACAAGCACCGTCATTTCGGTGGGTGATTAGTTTTTCATGTTAACTAATACTAATATAAGTCATATGTACAAAGTCGTTCTCCCTTTAGTCCCTTTATGTATTTTTGGCAAAATATCTGATGATCCAAATCTCTTTGTAATTAATTTGTCAGTTCGGACAAAATCCTTAAGTGAGTACGCAGTAACTCTCTCGAATCAACCAAATGATGTGTCGACCATTCGCTTCCACGATGATCATTACAATTTCTTTGCGAAGGCACAGTTCACATATTTTATTACATGAAATACATTTAAATAACTGTTTAATTCAGTCCGAAAGAATTGCAAATTACGTTCGTTCCTAATATTTCTACACCTTTTAGGGAAGAGATTTCCAACCACAATGGAAGTACCATAAGTACACTCCAGAAGAGGTCAAAGTCTTGGAGACTTACGAAGCCAGCTCTAAACTACCTTCCAATTCACAGTTATATCGCGAATGGACGAGTCAGCGCCAATACACGTGACCTCCATAGTGTTTTTTAAGTATTGGCTAAGAATTATTTCCGTAAAAATAATCTTGTTTTGTGTTAAAAATCTCAGGTCCTTGGAGAGAGTAGGCTGGGGCATTGTCATTGTCATTGCATTGATGATCGGAAGCCTTGCATTTGTCATCAAGGAACTTTGCGAGCAGCTCCAGATTTTTTACAACCCTTTCATAAGGGACTACATTGAGGTAAATAAATAAAGAGTAGATGTAGATAGTTCGTTATGTTATTCTACGGCGCGGACAAAACAAATCTGCTGTCATTGGATATTAATTTACTTCAGCGAGGTCAACCAGTCCGCCTTTTAATGTACCATGCAGGGATCAGCTGTACTTTTGTCGCTCTGTCCGCCGTTATCTGTGTGTATGCTTGTCCCTTTGCAGCTGGTTCAGGCATCCCAGAAATAATATGCATTCTCAACGGAACTGTGGTAAGTGTTACTTTTTCTTTTGTACTGACATCAAGAAGTTTTCCCCAGAAGACCGCAATAGTTTTAAGAGAATTAATATGTTGTTTATTTAAGGTTCGCAGTTCTCTGACTTTTAAAACATTAATATGCAAAACTGCTGCCATAAGTTTTGCAGTTCTCAGTGGATTGCCGATTGGTTTCGAAGGACCGTTAATTCATATTGGGGCTATACTAGCTGCACAGCTATCTCGTCCGGCACGATGTAATTTCCCTTGCAAGGATCATCGGATTTTTAACACTGGGCCGGAATTTGCAGCTCATCGTCAGAGTGACTCTTCTCCTAGTGTACATCGTTGCTGTCGATATCGAGATTCGGAAGAGCGGTGAGTGATACATTGAGTTTTTTGACTTGGATGATATTTCCTCTTTTCCAAATGCAACTCGAATTATTTGACTTTATTTTAGGCATTCATTAATTTGTCTTGGGGCTGCCTGTGGCATAGCGTCGGCTTTTAGTGCTCCTATTAGTGCCATTTTGTTTGTCATGGAAGAAATATCTACGCACTGGTCAGTACTATTGACTTGGAAGGCCTTTGTATGCTGTATAATTGCCCGGAGTGTGACCGAAGTGCTTTCTAGCTTGTGGGCTAGCGTAGAACATTTCACATCAACTGCCTTCGCTTTTGTTGAGTTTTCGGAAGCTGCAGTTTTTGATGTACTTTCGAATACTTTTTACTCGATTGTAAATGATGCACGGTGCACCAACCACGCGTTCGTACTTTAGCGAGGTGTGTAATATTGTATTTGCAGGTTCAAGAAATACTGACTCTGAATATACTAATAATTATTCCTGCCGTATTCCTGGGTATTGTTGGAGGCTTTTTAGGATCTTTGTACATTTTTCTACATTTGAAAGTTGCTAAAGTGAGGCGGAAACTTCTTGGGAAAATAAGCAATCTAGATGCTTTGAATATTGTTAAAGTTTTGGAGCCCGTTATTTTAGCAGTAAATATATTTTGTATGATTGGAACTTCCACGTGTCAAAATTCCTTGATTATATTAATCACTATTAACATTTAACTTTGTCGTACAGCTCGTGTCAACTATAGTGATAATGGGAACCTTGCCGTATTTCCAATGTCGATCACTGAACTATGAGGTTAAAAAATTCAATAATAAAGACGAAGGGAAACTTCTTGTGTTTCATGCTTTCCGGTGCGATAAACCATTGGTTCGGACTGACCTTCAAAACAAAATTATTCAGACAGGGGAATATCACGAAGGTATTTTCATTTTTTATTAAATGTTCTTAGAGTGTAGCTAACCCTAAAGAACTTTTAATTTTAATGTTCAGGGGATTGAATCCTCGATTATAGTATTATCAATTTTTCTCAATTTAGCTTTCATTAATTTTTTTACTGTTTAAACCTGGGCTTGATTAATAGCTGCCACGCTTCTGTTTTGCTCGTGGGAACAAATGGTCCGGAACTTGTTTTCTCGGAGAACCCCTAAGGTGTTTTCCTTATCCATACTTCTGATAATATTTTGCTTCTTCTTCATCGTCTCTAGCCTCACAGCTCTGACCAGCATTGCCAGTGGATTGTTAATTCCACAGCTGTAAGTGTGCTCGAGCAACAATAACACTAATCAACCAATCCATATATCGATTCAAAAAACTTTTTGCTGTGGCCGTAGGTTCATAAATTGCGTTTTTATAGATTAATAAATATTTTATTTAAGGGCAATCGGTGCATTGTATGGTCGTATGCTTGGAATAGTAATGTATGATTGTTTTGGGAAATTCGTTGATCTGCACTCAACTGATCCCGATTCGAAGGATGAGTGGGAGTGGTTAGACCCTGGAGCTTTTGCTCTTCTGGGAGCGGCATCCTTCATGGCTGGCACGACAAGATTACCCATAACTTCGGTCGTAATGATGGTAAGGTACTTCGATACCTAAATATCGAGTAGTAATGACTTTTAATTTAGTTTAATTTCCTTAAGCTACCAAAAATATTTTGGGCTTAGATAGAGATGACGAACGACATAAATATGTGTCTACTCATAATGATTGTTGTGATGCTGTCGAAAGCGATCGGGGACTACTTTACTCATCCTCTGTACCATTCACTCATAGAGTTCAAATGTATTCCTTTTTTGGAATATCGACTGGATATCCAATTTGAAAATAAAAAGTAACTTATTCAGACAAATAACTTATTTCTATAGGTAGGCCTTGACTTGATAAATGCTTTGATTTTGTGTAGGCTGAACTTGGATCTTTTTAAAGTTTCACACATAATGGCAAGCCCTGTGCGAATTATTCGTTGTCAGGAAACGGTACAAACACTTGCAAAATTTCTTTTGGAGACAAATCATGGAGGATTTCCAGTGGTTTCCCCCGAGACGCACTTCGAAAAAACCTTTGTCGGTGTTATAACCAGGTACATATCAGATCTACATAGTGTTGCAAAATGTTTTACTTTACGAGTTTAGTTTGTACTGTGAGACAGCGGGTGACCTGATTGTACCCACAGGATGGAACTAACAGTTTTACTGACACGAACAGCAAGTTTTGACGCCAGGGAGTTGCAGCGTGAATGCAAAGAAAGAATACGAATTTCCTACCCTGATGTAATTATCATATATATCGTTATTAAGCAGCAGGTTTTAATTTGTACATAAAGCTTACTTTCTGTGTGCTGATGCTGTTGAAACCAAATTCATTGGTTTAAAATATTGTTTCCTCATTGCTCAAGTATTCTTCAACGAAAATTAAAGACGTGATAGCCACAAATATGATCCTGAATAATTTCGCCACGGACTATCGTTTTCAGAATATTCGTGTGAATTTGGTAAGAAAATCGGCTACTGATATCTAAAATACCCTTCGAAGGTCTTATTAGTTGTGTGTAGTTCAGTTAACGCTAGAGTTGTGAAACGTTTCCTTGTATTGAATGTAAGCAGCTTCCTTATGTAAACACGTCAGCTTTCGCCGTCAGTGTAGAGATGTCCCTACTACGAGGATACAGCTTGTTCCGATCTTTGGGTCTTCGTCACCTAGTGGTAACGGATCATCATAATCAAGTGGTTGGAATCATAACCAGGAAGGATCTCATGGCTTTCATGGTTGTAAAGAAATTAAAGATGGTCGTAAGTGCAAATTCAGCACCTGAAGAAGCAACAGTTAATCGTAATAGCAGCCAAAATCAACCCATAGTAATTGACGCAGTTCCAGGCACTTCCGAGTAGTATCACCCACTTTGTACTAGTATTTCCACGTAATAGATGTTATATTATGTTTCTATCAAGCATTTATAAGTTTTTGTAAATCATCGAGGAGAATCCTATTGTTTCAATAAAAATGAAAGCTTATTTTCAATACATTTTCATTTTCGTAGAAAAGTTTAAATAAAATTGGTTTGACGGGTGCCCAAACTGTCGTCCTGGAACGTTTTCGTTCAATGGTTTCGCCCAGAAAAACGTTTTTCCATTTTTCATCCAGAGATGTTTTTCCGAAATTATTTTAGCCACGGACGATTTCACCCGAATTCGACCAAAATAATATCATCCAAAAAATGTACTTATACTAGTACATACAGCCCACTCCGTGGGCGAGACTAAATCAAGCCCGCGTTGAGTGTGATTTAAGCCAATCAGGAGGCAGACCGCGAAGTATGAAAGGGGTTGGTCGGTCGCTCGTATAATAAAGATAATTATACCAAACGCTTATGATATTAGTTTCCATTCTTACTGCCTGCTCTGAAATACATAATCAAGTATGTCAAATGTTATAAGTTCATACTGTAAAGATTACATTTACATCGGATATTTTTGGTCAAGTTTTCGACTGGATGATAATTATTTGGATGATTAAATAATGGATATAATATTCTTGGTTCATTAGCTGGTTTAAAATATTTCGCATGACTTTTATTTGAATGATTTTTTTCTGGTTGGAAATCTTATCGACGAAACAAAATTGAATGACTTTTTTCTGCGGTCAAGACCCTTGGACGAAAATGCTCCTGGCTAAACGATCCTGGGCCCACTATTCGGTTATTCTATTTTCAAATGTGGCAACAAATCTGGCAAAAAAGTAATATTTTGGGCATTTCTAGTTGAATTTTGATAATAAGTTTAGTAATAATTTGTTATTCTCCGGACAAAATTAACTAATCAAAGTTCATATTCATGACTGATGTCATCAACACTATTCTCTTTATCCAATTTTGTTGTAATATAATAATTATTAAAATACTGCGGAGTATTTTTCAACGCAACAAAATGAAAAGCTTGAAATCCAACTGGCTGAGCAACTCATCTTATTTAAAATTTCAGGTCATACACACGTCACCAACAAGATATTTGGTTTAATGCTGTTACTTCCAGTAATATAATCTTCGTAATCTATCATCAATAATAATAGTACTTGGATAATTTCATCTTTATGTATAGTTATTTTAACTCAAAATGCATTGTTTGATAAAAAATTTATTATTACTATAGTATATATACAAGTGGGAATGTGGGAAAGTAAATAAATTATTTTTATTTGCTTATTAGACTATATAGGTTTTCCGAAATGGCCACTCAATATTCCATATTACGATTCTGTGCCCGGCTAAATGCAAGGTAGTCCTAACTTTTAAGTTCAAATAAGTTGGATTATCGTCATCTCCACAGCGTGGCACTTCATAGTTAATAGAAGTTATTTAGTTTACAATGTCCTTCAAAAATGTACAGCAATGCCAATTATTATTGGTCATTAAAATAATAATTATTATAACAGTAGTAGTGATTTTTGGGAACTCCGTCTCTGTCCAAGGCAACGAGATCGTAAAGGATTACGAGGGGTAAATGTGAATTATTGTTGAAATTACATGAAAGCCTCCTGAGAGAATTTCCTCTAAAAGTTGAAATAATAAACAACTCTGTTCAGATACGAGCTCTACCGCTTAAAACTGAGTACGAAAGAGCAGGTGCAAGCAATCCAGAACGTCGCTGACAACATCATGCTTGACCTTTGGTCGCGTCCTAGTATAAAGTCCCACGCTGACGTTCTCGTTGCTCCTGATAAAAAGGAAAAATTCTTGGATGTCCTGAAACAACAAGGCATATCAGGCAGCGCTGTCGCAATCGTTGATTCCAACAAGTAAAATACCATTAAATGGATTTGATAATAAAATATATACTCCTGAATATCCAACATTTTTGATAATGTGTGCGTCAAGTATACCTATAGACAGGTGTATAATCGAGAAACAATTTTCAGATGGCGCGGTTCAAATGCTGATCAGAGTACCGCTTTTCGATCAGGCAAAGTTGCAGGGGAAATGTCCTGGAAAGAGTACTCCACTCTCAATGAGGTCAGTTTAGTTTGTAAATATTTAAATGGGAAAATGCTGAATTATGGAAAACTGCCACCTCGGCAATTATGTATATTTTGTGCTTTGCGCAAACATTCTTCGTGTGTTTGCATGTAGTATATATCTTAATATGTATACATATACATATTAAGATGCTCAGGATTTGCGAATAAATTTTCATCCCTTCGATTGCGGAGAAGCGATAAAGTACCGATATTTTAAGCTGCTTTTAGTGCGGCGTCAGCTTCCTTGTAAAATACCCTTGTTCGTACATATGATATTCACGACAACTAAACAAACACTGGACAAATTTCCTTCAAAACTTTCATCATTCTTTAAACCAAAAGTACTCATAAGTTCGTTATTGGTTGAAATTGGTCCACGGTCCACGTGTTCGTGAGTAATGAAATTCAAACCGCAAACACAAGCTATTTTTTTCTAAAACTGTACAAACCAATGATATTTTTTGTAAAAATACTTGATGTAAAACGATAGTAGCAGTTTTTAATATCTGTTTTGAAATCGATCTGCTATTTTGTAATAATATACAGTATTAAATAATATATGCACATAATATTTATTATTTATCATCCCTGATTTGTCAAAACATTTTCTAAATATCTTACTGTTTCTTAAAATCTGACAAAATTTTGGTACACTTGATCACATACTTAATCCTGATTAGACGATAAATTGTTCAAAATGATGGATATTTTGTTCTTACTAAACCGGCGCGCACTCCTAAAAACGATCACACGATTTATGCTAATTCATAGTGGTCTTTTCAGGTGAAACAATTACTCCATTCCCACTATGCATTGTCAAAATAAGGCAAGAGGAGGAAGCTCCTTCTTTGATTGCAATTTGTTTGCACGCACTGGTCATTATCTGACCCGTGAAAAAGCTTTGCTACTTTTTTCCAGAATCTGGATACTTATTATGAGTTCGAGCGAAGCGAAATAATGCATTCGTCGCAAAAATCTTGTCTCCTCAAACAAATGCTTCGTTGTTTTTAAAGGTTGAGCAACAGGATAAACGACATTAAATATTAGATATACAATAATAAAGGTTAGAATTTAAAAAAAATTGCAAACAACCAGATGAGTTTCTGTTAGGGTCATGGCTCTTTGACAGGAGATAATCATGTGAATTTTCAACTGCTGTGAAATAACATGTAAGCAGCTGTACTGAAAAGCGGATTTCAAGCTAAAGTTTATCTGGAGATTGGAGACTTTTATTACTGCCATTATAGTAATGAGGATCATCCCTCCTGTTGAAAGTGAGTTTGCCGTTGTCGCTGGTAGTGTTTATGATGACGGTATATGTGAAGTGCCTGAGTGACAAATATGATTCTGCAGTATGCGTTTTTCCAAACTTATTAAACATTTCTAGAACACTAATTTGTGGATGCATTTATTTTTAAGACTCTTAAGCCGGTTTCGCATTGGTTTTTACTCAGCTATTAGCTGAGCGACGGGACTTTTATAAACAAGTAGAGGCGCTTGCATGACAAGTCGGGATGCAAAATTTTGAAGAAAATCGCTTCAAATTTCCATAGTTCTCCTGTTTTAACCAAAGCCGAGGGTGCATGATCATAAAAAATTAACGATGAATAAAACAAGGATTTCAGGATGAAGTCGCTTAGCAACTGCGACTAATTTGTGGTATGCCAAGGGGCTTTATGAAGGACAAATCCAAGTTTTCTATTTATGTCTAAAGAGTCTGTCTGGCACCTTTTAGTTTTTACAAATGAAACAGTGCTCGTGTAGTTGACATTCAAATTTTATTTGGTTTCAAAGATTTACGCTTGGATGAAACTTCTCCCCGAAAAGTTTCCAGATCTAGCGACAGTTGAAAGTATTGGGGATACTGCGGAGGGTCGGAAAATTCTTCTGATTACAATTACGAAGGGAACAGGCACCAAACCAGGAATTTTTATTAATTCATGTACGTATGTACTATTTTAACTACTTCTTCTAAAACGTGAGGGTTACTTTTTCCAAAATAGGAATGCGAAAAACCTTTAAGTATGGGAATGAGTAACAGTGGTTATGACTTTGCAGTACTGAACAAGAGGTGCACATTGGTGGTGGTTACAGGGTGGTCACGGGAGTTATCGGAGTTTTTCGGTTTTTTCGTATTGACCAAAATTACTCGAAAAGTAGTTAACCGATTTTGACCAAGCTTTCGCCATTCTGTAGCATTTTCGATTCCCCAAATCAGGTTTTTTTGGTTTCTAGATTCGAATAATAACTTCGAAATTTCGAACGTCAATTGCGAAACCAAAATTCACAGTTTCCGAAAAACATTAGTAGATTTCCTATATAGTGGCATCCAAGGGATCCCAGAAATTCTGCCACTATAGAGAGATGCCACTATAGCGTTCCATACATTTTCCCTACTAAGAGTTAAGGTCATGCTAATTCTGAAAGCATAATCTCAAAATTAGAAAAATTCCATTGATTTATGTCAAAACTTAATTTTGAATTCATACAATGCAATATGTTTTCGTTTCTTATAATATGCAAATCTAATCTCTGCAATAATATCTTAAATATGCAATGTTTTTGTTCAAAACGAGGGAAAGTGACCTTAAAAAACCCAAAATTCTTCAAAATTCTGCCTCTATATGGAGATTTTTCAAAAAACCCTGCCACTATAGCGTATACCTTAAGCATGGGGAATCTCTGGGGAGGATTTTA
>JAQFXU010005096.1:0-12211 GCA_034693705.1 Spatulosminthurus flaviceps | reverse complement strand
ATATGGTGGTTGTTATTTCAGTTTGCTTTTAAGCAATTCGTGCATTAGACCACTTTGCTTCTCCAGCGACGATATAGGCCAGTAATATTTTAAAACTCAAAAATTTATAAAAACACCAATTAAAAGATAGTTTATCAAGACAGATAATTGGTGGATTAAAATGCTGATCCGGACTTGACCAGGATTTTTTGGTATGGTTTTAAAAACCGTCCGCACGCCCACATTTCTGAAATTCTACCGGCCGTTTTAAAAATTTCAACCGAACTTCATCAGTTCAGAGCAATTAAAATGTCTAGAACATTAAATAAAAGTCAAGACAACTTACGCTTGCAACAGCAACAACAAGGATTGCTGTAAAAATCTGCATGATGAGTATCTGAAATTTACTTGCGCGAATCTTTCTTCAATATGAATATTTTGAAATAATTATCACCCTTTTTATTCCCTTCTCTTGGTGTACTTTTCATATGCAATACCTTATGAAAAATGCTTACCCATTATTTAGAACAAAAATTACACTTGAAATAGCCAAGCAAAATAATAAAATGTCCTTGTACTGTCAATCTCAAGTTATTCTAAGTGAATAACTTGAATGCTGGAAAAAATTGTTTGCTTTCCCCTCAATTTCTATAATTATGTATTTCTAATTCAATGCACTATGCCACAAAAAAAAGTCGCAGTATTTTTAAAATATGAAGGGGACATTTTCCATTATTGATTTGACATTGCCAAATTCTATCAACCTTTCCATTTAGGAAGGGGATTATGACAATTGCAACAAGTGTATTTACCTATGAGGCAAATGTAATCAAAACCTGGCACAGTAATTATTATTGTCAGCCCAAGTTAAATAAAATAGATCTGGCCCAGAAAATCTCTACTCTCGAGTTCTTCAGAACCACAAAAAACCTTACTGCATTGGCAAATATTGTCTTTTTATGGAATATTTATTCTATTACCACTGGAGCCAGAGGATTAATTATATGTATTAATTATTCATGTTTCATTTTAAACACTGTTAATGTCTTATTGGAATGGAAATGAAATAAATGCTAATTCTCACTAATCCTTCCCAGTTAAAAAATTTTTTAAACTGCATTTACTTCAAAAGCCTCTCCCGGAGTCCGGAAATAAGCTCGCCTCTCAAAATCAAATGCGTTGTTGTCTACACTTTCCTGCGAAATAGAAACTAAATAAATCCGTGCAAATGTTCTGAAAGTTTGAGAACATAAACAAAATCGGTGAAAATTTTAATCTTACTAAATTTTTTCCAACCTTTCAAAGAAACATACCAAATTATATATTCATTTTATTTATACTAAAAATTACTCTTGAAATACCCAGGCAAATGAACACTTTTTGTCCTTGTACTGTCAATCTCAATGCTTTAATCACCTACAACTTTGAAGCTTCAAATCCTAATATGAAAATTCGCATTCTCTATACAATTTCCAGTCATTTTTTAAATTAAACCACAAACAAAACTTTTAAATTTTCAAGGGGAGATTTATTCAACTCCTGAATTCCCATTGACTTTGCCACGTTGATTCTACTCAACTCTTTTTTCGTTCTATCTAGGAAAGGTAGATATTTCTTGGGTTCAAAGTTCAATTCATAACCAATTATATATATACATTCTGTAAATTATTAAACTAGTGCGTTCTGGAAAATGCTACAACTACTATAAGACATATTGCAGTGCTTTTACACTGTGAATAATATAAGTTAGGTATTTGAGCAGTTATTTGTAATTTATAGATTACCTATAATTGAGGTTTTTGTCAAGCAAAGGTAAAATGGGATAATTTTTATTGCCTTCAACCATTTGGGTTTATACATACGCGAAAATTGGATTTTGAATAGCAGACATGCCGTTGAAGCGTGCTCATCCTATATGTGCTGACTTATAATGGTACAGAGAACGCAAGAACCTTTTTAATCGAAAATATTGAGACAGTTGGTAAATTTCACAGTAATAATTCCATGTGATGGTAAATAAGTCCCGGATCCGACTAGAATTCAGGATTGACAAAACTTTGATTCTGTACTCATTTTTCACAGTAATTTTTGGATTTTTGGTCACAAAGGTTCACAACTACGGGTTTGACTACTGAATCTGCGGACTTCAGAAGATTTTACGGTAGATTACAAGCATTTATCTTGAACGATGTCCCAAAAATAAAAAATCAATAAGTAACTGTTAAACGTTTTGCCCACATAATTGATTGTAAACTTATTGTGACTAAAATTCAAGGTTTTATTTGAACAATTATTTTGTTTTTATAGATAACCTTATTTAATTGATGACTTTGTGAAACAAATATAAGTAAATTGGAATAATTTTTATTATCATCAACCAATTGGGGTTATACACGCAGACCGCATTTTAAAAGTAGACATGTCGTTGAAGTGTTGAAGTTGAAGCGTCCTCTCCCTGTACGTGCTTACTTATAAAAACGAAGGGTATTTAGTATTTACATTAGCATTTTTTAAGCAAACTTTCTTAGACATAATTATTTGCACTTAAATACATTTTTCAGCATTACATTTCCCATTATACAATGTCATGAAAACTTGTTGGTGAAATCCTAGGGAAAATGACACATTGTCATGTTAACCTGTCATTCCTTTTGCAACTCACAATTTTATTTTCCAAATTTGGAAGTGTCTTTTCAGTGCCCATATCTCTACTGTTGTAAACGTACCTCAAACGAGGTACTTACTCATTGGGATCGTAGACATATTATTTACATTATTATAATTATATATATATCTGTAATAGCTTTTGGAGCTTTTAGCGAGACATAAATACATTATAAACTTTTTATGGAAGGCGGTTTAAGTTTCATACTGAAAGGTAGGTTTATTAATATAAAATTGAATACATAATTGGTCACGACTTGTTTTTCATTTGGAAAACAACATTTAAGAGAACAGGGCAACCATTTAAATAATACAGATTCTTTTTCGTCGAATTTGAATTAGGTCACACCACCGCAAGGTCATGAATGACGCAGGATCAAAACGGTTCACGTGCGAAAAACTCAAGATAAATACATACTAAAACACTTTCATATAGTGTAATTGCTCTTTTGTTGTGGTGAGGGAGCGACAGGGAAGTTTCCAAAAATTAGTTTAAATTCACCAATTTTTTGAAATAGCATGGAATTTTTCTGATCTCTGAAAAAATTAGCCAAAGTGGACGAAGGATGTTTTGGTTCTAATCACTTAATTCTGACTAAGCTACCGTGTGAGAAGTTGGTGTGTTTTTGTTTTCCTGTGAAACTGATGAGGAAATTGAAACTTGAATGGGTTTGTCCATTTTTTATGATGATTGGCATGATCCTAATTAGATTTCCCCAGAGAAATACTACTAAGCTCTTCAAACTCAGAGCCTGGTTCGCCATTCTATCCCCAACTCACTGTCCGAGACTTGGGTGGAAAAATAAATTATTTGCTCGTCAAGTCTGTCTCGATTTTTCAAAGATGTTTTCCCTCCGCGTGTCTAGTTTGTACGGAAAGTACGTCAACTTTGGTGCACTGTTAGGCTTGACCCCCTACAAATGGAACAAGAATTTGAATCAAATGGAAGTCAATGCTACGAGAAAGCAGAAAGCTTATTTTGCAATAAATATTGGGATTATGGCTCTTTACCACATCTATTTGGTGATTGGGCATCTCACACCTTTCTTGTGTGGGGTTGGGGCCATTCCGGATGTAGCTTCAAATCTGGAATTCGTTTACAAGTGCGGTCGGTACTTGGCCTCGGTTCATGCACAATTTTTAATGATAAAATACTGGGGAGGCTGGAAACTGATTTTTGGATACATGCGGGACATTACTGCGTCCGTGAGAGGTGAGGTACCTTTGGAATTTATTTTTGTCATATAATGTTTGAGCAAACTTATGAGTTTCAGGGAATTCCCATGAACATCGGGTAATGACGAAAAACGATGGGATCTCTGTTGCCCGCTGTGCCTGGATTGCTTTGTTCGTTGTAGCACTAAAGGAATTCGTGGGAGTAATGAAAAACCCTGGCGCACAGGATTTGTTCTTGTCTGTTTTGAAGACCCAGAATCAGTGTCGTGGGCCATTAAAACTCCTCGTTGCTTTTAGTCATGGGTATATGATCTTGATATCCTTGTACTACAACATGTTCACAGTGGTGTCGCTCTACCTCTTCGTCAAGACGTTGGCGGATGGGCTCAAAATGCTGAGGCAACTATAAATAACTTTTTTGATTACAAACGTACTGAGAAAAATGGGTTGCTTATTTAAGAACCAGGTCAAACTATTTTATTTTTAATTGTGTTTAGAAACATCGGGTTGAACGATGATGAGAGTTCCTGGAAATTCATCACAGATCACTACACGCAAACCTTCATTGTTATGAAATGTCTAAATGAGATGCTCTCCCAATGGAATTTGGGGTTGCAATTGTATGTCATGGTATCTCTGGTGGCAAACACATTCCTTGCTGTATCCCACGGGAATACTAGATCAGCGCTTGTTGCTGCATTAACATTTGGTCTCATGAAAAACTACTATGGAGTCTATGCTCAAATTTTTGAGGAATCCAGCTTTACATTGCGGAAGTGGCAAGGAACTACAGGGAAACCAATTTGGGTGGACAAATATCTACGATCAAAGAGGCCAATGAAGGTGGAATTAGGCCGGTTTGGTTACGTGGACAAGTCCTTGTCATTGACTATGCTGAATATTGTGACTTCAACTACAGCCAGCGTCTGCCTTACTTATCGCTATGACTAGTGTTGTAAATGGGTCTATGGTCCACGCATCTCTTGGCGGGGACAATACCCCCCCCCCAGTTTGAACCACAAGGTCAAGCATTGTTACTGTTTTGTATTGTCCCCTATATTATTAGACACCGCACCATCAAAGTGTTGGTATGACACAATTTACCCTTCATTATTGACAGTATCAGTTGAAATATGTACAATCGCTATGATTAGCGTTGTTTATGTTTCCAGGACCTCCTCAACGTGTCGTTTTGGTGCAAACATGGCCCCCTTTGAACCATGGTTGACAAGCATTATTGCCCGCCGCCGGGAAATCCGGCTGCATAGCTATTCATAATTAGTTGGCACAAGTTATGTATAAACTAGCACAGGGAGAGCCCACTATGTGGGCGAGCCTAAATCAAGCCCGCTCTGAGTGTGATTTAAGCTAATCAGGAGGCTTCTGTCAGCTTGCGCTTATTGGCTCGCTGCAAGAGCCCGGTACAAAGAAGGAGGGGAATGGTGTTTAAAATGTTGAACCTTCAAATTATGTTATAGGATTGCAAAAGATTTTGTGAATCAGTTGGTGCGCTTTTTTAAATATTGTTTTAAATATTTCTAATAAAATTTAATTATTCATGAGTTTTCTGTCCAGGTACTGTCTCCCAGTCTCCCCCACTGTTTTGATGATACACCACTCAATACACCCTCTATCAATGATAACATCAGTCGAAATACAACCAAAAGTATAATTAATTGAAGCTAAAATTTTTTTAAGGTCTCAAGTAGTCGAAGTAGTTCGAGTAGTTGAATATATCCTATAATTTATTACAACTAATATACGTAATCCTTTGCATTGCTTATATTATTATTATATATTAATTATTATTGTATTAATAATGTAATAATTGTAATAATTAGTAAATATAAATTATTACAAATCCATTTTGAATTGCATTCGAAATACGATTTTTAATATTTCATATTATAAATTATTATTGTCACTATTATGGACTGGAATTATTATTATTAATATTATAGCTTTTTTCGTAAGGTTTTCGTGTTTTTTACGCCCATTACCACATTAGTCCATGATATAATGGAACACATTGAGACCTCGAGGGAATTTACCATACATGAGTATCCACGCCTTTAAGAATACCCCTCCGGCTGTTTCCCAGAATGGTATCAGGAATATTTGTCCCTCAAAAAACTTTTTCGTTATGAAAATTTTAGAAAATTTTTCTAAATTTTGATAAACGGCAGCAGAGTGTTTTTTACGACAATAATTACCACATTAGGCCATGAGATATTGATACACATTGAAATACCCAGGGAATTCGCTATACATGAGTGTCCACACCATTAAGGATACCCCTCCGGCTGTTTCCCAAAATGGTATCAGGAATATATTTGTTCATCTAAAAACGTTTTTCATAATGCAGCTAGACCAATGAAACCTGCACCAAAAGTTTTGGTTTTCCATGTAGATGTGCAATAAGGTTTTCGTTTTTTGAAAATTCAAAATTTTGAAAATTGTTAAAAGTTTTTCGAAATTTTGAAAAAATGTAGAACGGTTTTTTGGTTAACTAAGAATAAACAAATAACATCTTATGGAACTGTTTTACGCCACTACACTTTTGAAAATTCTTGCAATCCTTGCATTAGAATTAACTTGTTCACGTACATTATTTTTTTATCCATACGTGCAATGCATCGCTTCGCTCATTGAATGCACCCGATGTATCGGGTCCAACCGGGATCTTGTTTATTCTCACAAGCATTTTCATTCAGCTGTCTACCCCATGACCCGTGGATTTTGAAATTTTAATGGTTTCATCCCTCTACACATACAATAAGTATCCTTTTGTTATGTTAGTAACCTGCGATTAATTACGATTCAATCGAATGGGAATTAACTGGAGATCTACGATCTACTTATAGCCCCTGTAAAATCCATAAAAATTACTTATATTTATGTACACAATAATCTCATGCCAAGGGCCAAGGCAAAAACTCCGATGAATCTACAATCTACATATCCTCGAGCATTTCCATCGGTCCTTAATTACGTCATCATACTATGTAAAACATAAAGCAATATTCCTTTGCTTGAATGCATAATAGTTATACAAACTCAACCTCGACATGAACATTACGTAATCAGTAGCATTTATGTAATATTCATTTATGTACATTCCTTGAAGCGTCTGGTGCGGAATAAGTTCCGAGTTTCCTTGGGCACGGCCTGTAAGCTCCACTCTGAAAACCAATCTTAATTAACTGGAGTAGTGTCAGATTCAGATTTTTATTCACGTGCTAAAGACATAACAAAAAATGTTTTTTTCATGCCGAACATCTATTGGCTATAAGTCATAGAAATTATAATATTTTGTCAGTGTCATAATAATTTATGTTAATCTATAAAAAATTTATTTCTACTCTCTTCGAAACAATAAAATTCCGTACAAGCTTGTCGAATAAAGATTCGGAAATAGTTTCCTAAATATAATGGCTCAGTGGTTTCCAGAGCCTAGTAACTGTATAGAAAACCACCACTATGATGATTTTTCGCCGAATGCCTTCACTTTGTAGCCGTGGTCGAGATTTAACCCTTAACTTAAGTTGAGGTTCTTTCACTGTCCGCAATCCCCGGTAATATTCGACTCCTTCCTTTAGAATAAGCAGAAAATATCGGACATGATTTTCTCAGCACTAATGATTAAAGTCCTACATGACGTTCAAATGCTTGGAACATTTATGAGCTTATTTTTAATGTGTTTTTGGAATTCCAGGAGCTTCGATATTCCATATATACATGTACATATATGTACCTGATTTGATTACGACTTTGTTTTATTTCCGAAAACAAGATTTAATTTAGCCACTTGAATAGTTCAGGTCCATTTTGAAAATCAACATTAATTAACTGGAGTAGTCAGCACTCACTCTAGCTACTAGTATAGTCACTATAGTATACATAATATTCGACATGAAGCTCAAAAGCTTTGAATTTCCGGGTGTTTATTTAATTCCATATATATATACATCTTTGATTACGAGTTAGTCCTCGTTCCGATGGCAACATTTAATTAACAGAACAGAGAAGCCACTTGCGTAATTCAGGTAGATTTTCTGTCTTTTCTTTAGCTCAGACCACCACAACAACATGAAGGATGAAGCATCGAAACGGCTAAAGTACGAAGCTTCTAAAAACCGGTATAAAGAATAAAGACAAAAATATACAAGGATTTAAATGTAACTTTACATAATTTTAAAACCGGTAACCGAACTTTTTTTTATGTTCAAATGGAATATTTATTTAATTGCCTCGTGATTCGCAAAGAAATCAACCCCAAGGCCCAAACTTTCCATTAAATTAAAATCAAACAACCCATGAATCCATTTTTGTATTCTGCATTTGACCCGTCCACAAATCTTTTCACGAGAATTTAAAAAATATACCTTAATGACGCTGTTGTTAACAGTGAAACTACTTGAATACTTCTGGGTCTTTTTCTTAAGTTGTTGTTCGCAATACCATTTGCTAATTGTGCCATTATCACTTGCAGCAATGACTCTCAATACACATTTAAATGGTTCTCACAAAGTTTTTTTTAAGTAAAACTGATTGAACCTTTGTGAGCTCGGGAGCGACTTGTTAAATTGTTTTAATGCAAAAATAGGATTAACTTCAAATTATTTCTTAAAGTAGTAATACGCATACTCAATTTTTTCCCGATTTCTGGAAAAATTAGCCAAAAATGAGTCAGGATATTTTGGTTCTAATCTCTTCTCACTTGGGTGAACGTAAGTTGGAGTGCTTTTGCTTTCCTGTGGAATTCATAGATACATACGGTGAAAGTTTATAGTGGGTTTGTCCAAGTTTCGTGTTGATTGACATTGCCTAAATTAATTTTCTGCAGAGCAGCCACCTTTGTAATAAAATATATATGTACATAGTAGAATCTTCTAGCACAATCGACCAAGTATATAATATTGGCTATTAAAATATTTTTATTCAATCCTCACTGTTCGAGACTTATGGGTCGGAGATTATAAATCCTTTTCTTTTCAAGTTTGTCTCGAATTTTGTCAAAGATGTTTTCCCTTCGTGTTTCTAGATTGTACGGGAAGTACGTCAACTTTGGCGCCCTGTTTGGCTTGACCCCCTACAAATGGAACAAGAATTTGAATCAAATGGAAGTCATTAGTACGAGAAAGCAGAAAGCTCATTTTGCAACGAATATTGGTATTATGGCTCTTTACCACATCTACGTAGTTATTGGACATCTGAAACCTTTCTTGTTTGGGGTTGGGACCATTCCGGATGTGGCCTCAAATCTGCAATTTGCCTACAAGTGCGGTCGGTACTTGGTCGCGGTCCATGCACAATTTTTAATGATAAAATACTGGGGAGGTTGGAAACTGATTTTTGGATACATGCGGGACATTACTGCGTCCGTGAGATGTGAGGTACTTTTGGAATTTACTATTTTTGTCAAATAATGTTTGAAAAAACTTAAGAGTTTCAGGGAATTCCCATGAACATCGGGTAATGACGAAAAACGATGGGATCTCTGTTGCCCGCTGTCCCTGGATTGCTTTGTTCGTTGTAGCACTAAAGGAATTCGTGGGAGTAATGAAAAACCCTGGCGCACAAGATTTGTTCTTGTCTATTTTGGAGACCCAGAATCAGTGTCGTGGGCCATTAAAACTCCTCGTTGCCTTGGGTCATGGGTATATGATCTTGATATCCTTGTACTACAACATGTTCACAGTGGTGTCGCTCTACCTCTTCGTCAAGACGTTGGCGGATGGGCTCAAAATGCTGAGGTAACTATGACTATAAATAACTTTGATTACAAACGTACTGAGAAAAATGGGATGCGTATTTAAGAACCAGGTCAAACTAATTTAATTTTAATTCTGTTTAGAAACATCGGGTTGAACGATGATGAGAGTTCCTGGAAATTCATTACAGATCACTTCACGCAAACCTTCATTGTAATGAAGCGTCTAAATGAGATGCTCTCCCAGTGGAATTTGGGGTTGCAATTGTATGTCATGGTATCTCTGGTGGCAAACACATTCCTTGCTGTATCCCACGGGAATATTAGATCAGCGCTTGTTGCTGGATTATCCTTTGGTCTCATGAAAAACTACTATGGAGTCTATGCTCACATTTTTGAGGAATCCAGCTTTACATTGCGGAAGTGGCAAGGAACTACAGGGAAACCAATTTGGGTGGAAAAATATCTACGATCAAAGAGGCCAATGAAGGTGGAATTAGGTCGGTTTGGGTATGTGGACAAGTCCTTGTCATTGACTATGCTGAATATTGTGACTTCAACTACAGCCAACGTGTGCCTCACTTATCGCTATGATTAGCGTTGCATCCTGCGACTGGTGAACGTATTTCTAAGGTGCGACGATGTCCATGTCCCCCCAGTTTCAACCATGGGCGACAATCATAAGAAGAATTAGCTATATTTAGATAATTTTGACTATGGATTTGGCATTTTGAAGAATATGATAGGGAAGCGTTTATTTATAATATGTATTTATTTATTTATAATATTAAATTGCTTTTGATTTTAATATAGGATTTAATTTCATACTAAGAATTTTCCCGTAAAGGTTTGGCTATTGTTGAATTTTGTTTTTTATTTAATTTATACCGGGAATTTTTAATCTCACAAACATTTGAATTATTTGGACGAATATTTTGAACGTTTTTTGCTTTGAAAACCCCCCACAATATCTCCGAATTTCGGGGTATTTTCGAACCCCCAGTGGCCCTTACTTAACTTCGCATATCTCAGGTACCTGAAGGATAAAAAATTCTTTTGCTGACAATTCTGGAAGCTAAAATTGTAGGCTTTCAGAATCCATCAACCATATGTTTATATGTTGAGGACATCCAATGTTGTAGTATACACCGTTTTCGTAAAATTCGGGTAGTAATAACATGTGGAAAAATTGATTTCGGCAATTATCGGGTACCCTATAAAAATCTACATAATTTTTATTACAAAACCCGATTTTTACTTGGTATACTATACCTGCTCACTTTTTTAATCCACGGTACCATGGAAACCGGGTTCCCCCATTTACCCCACTTTTAAGAAATCCACATTCAGCCCTCCTGTTTTTCAATATATTTGGGCCAGTGTGGTGAAATTTTGCAAAATGATGTAGCATCACACCATAATTGAAAAAATCCATGTGGGGTAACTTTTTGCAGGTTTTCGAATTTTGGCGAAAATGGCAATGTCCGCTTTTGACGAAAATCGGCCACTGTGTTTTTGTGTTTTTTGTGACAATTGTTTGCATTAATGCAAACAATTGTCAGAAAATTCTACCGCCATAATCACAACAATATTTATGCATATAATACAAGACTAGTTAAAAATAAGTTTTCAAATTGACTTGCTATTTACTATAACCTAATTAGATGCTCCGCTATTTCCTTTATCAACAGCGTCATTTTAGCGAGGAAGTGTGTATAGTAGTATAGTGATATGTCCATAGTTATACGTAGTGTCATAAAATACATTAAATTAGTAAAATATTTATAAACTCAATATTTGAAATACATTGGAATTTTACAACTCGGACAGGTACAAAATTTGGCATCCCATTAATTTAACCAGCAATGCAAACAATTGTCAGAAAATTCTACCGCCATAATACGAGTGTAGTTAAAATTAATAGTTAAAAATAAATGTTTTCAAATTGACTTGCTATTCACTAAAACCTAATTAGTCCTCCGCTATTTCCTTTTTGACAAAAGCGTCATTTTGACGGGGGAATGTTTACGTGGTGATAATGAAGGAAAATTCAATTTTTATACAGCATTTAAAAACTTTATTTCCTTCGCAATGTCAAGTATCAGTTAAACGGTAAGGTAATTATTGTACTTGAAAATTACAGCAAACGTGTATTTTTAAGACAGGCTTCGCATACAGTTGAAGCTATCCGAACGAAGACAATATATCCCCTTTGAGTGAAATCAGTGTCAATCACTGACAATGGGCTGGCTCTCTTTTCAAGTGAAATAAAACATTTCTTGCTTTCCTTCCGGATGAACAAGGAAGAATAAATAATTCTTTCGTGTTTGTATATGGAAGAGATCAAGTTGCAAAGAAGACAAGATTTATTAACAAATTTTGAATTTTACCTCAATTTGCCGAAAAACTTCAAATCCTTGCCATAAAATGACGAGTGTAAAGAAAAAAAGCGTTCCAGTGGAATTGCTTGAAAAATCAATATGTAAACTTGAAAAACAATTTCCCCCCTGGAAATTTTGCTGAAATATTTCTCAAACATGTTTACCCCTCGCCTCTCCAGATCGTACAAGCTGTTCGTATTCTTAGGTGCAATGTTACGCCTGGAACGTTCAAGTATTTCATAACGCAAAATTCGTGGATTTTTGACCCCCACCAGCCCATTGTAACTCTAGTGTAACA
>JAQFXU010005095.1:0-12213 GCA_034693705.1 Spatulosminthurus flaviceps | reverse complement strand
AAAAATGGTTAACTTAACCATTTCCGTAGTGAAATCCCTAGCTTTTCGATGGTTAAACTAACCATAGTTAACTTAACTATGGTTAAATCCCCTAGTGAAATCAAGGTCTTAGTAATTTACCAATTTTCAGATTGGATGAATCATGAAGTCCACCCAACTAACGGTCTGTAATAAATTGTGAGTCCACATTTCAGATGCTTCGCAATTTAACCACGTTTGTATCGACAATGCTGAAAACGGCGTCAAACTTCAGCAGTGAGGTCATCATAACAAGGAAAGGCTATTAAAAAGCCAAAAGTATGATAAGCTGAAGTTTTAAAGCAAATTATAATTGAGAAATTGTCAAAAATATTAGTATTATTCACAAAATTTTGTTAAATACATTTCGTTGGCACGAGTCCTCCTTCTGAGGTACAAGTACAGAGCAGGAGTATGAATTTGTCAAATTCTTTGTGAAAGTTACACACCGATAGTTTAAATCAGACCAGACAATGTAAGCACATTTTTTTCTCTTTGCTAAATAATATCTGTTCACAAATTTTTCATTATTTACGCATTTAAATTGGGATTATTTACTTGTAAAGGATTAAGTAATACCCACCTGCATTATTCACCGTCCTTAATTTGGTACGTACTAGTGAACTCAATCACGCGCTTTACCTGAACAAGCAGGCTGTAAAAAGAGTTTGAGTAAAAAGTTGAGCGGCGTCAAGCTTTGCAGTAATGAATAATGGGAAAATCACCTTCAAAACACATAACTTACGTTAACTTCGTAAGGAGATAAAAATTGGCCAAAAAATCATGAAATGATTTCTTCCAGTAGTTTTCGGGCATTTTGAATTCCATTGGAACGGAAACAAAATCAAAGTGGCGATTAATACTCTAATTTTGGGAAAATTGCACTGCCCTTGCATTTTTACTTACAAATTAGTTTTGGTCTTAAGCATGGCATGTTTTGCTAAGGAAATATCTGTTTCGAGGAGTGGCATGAAAATCTAACAAATTTGCAACACCCATTGATTTAATACTTGGTGCAACGTATTAGTCGGCAATTTTCATTATATGGAAAGAAATATAATAATGAAGTTGATTTCCAAGATATGAGTTCATCGGTGTGGAGGTTTTTTATTGACACTTTGAAATTCTAGGATTAATTTAACCTGACATTCAGGAAAAAAGATATTGCATGTTTGAAAATGCTCCAACAGAAAATCCAAAATGGAACAATTAGCTGAAGGGGATATTCCGAAAAAAATTGTGGCGAGCTCAAATGTTTTGCACAGTTAGTTTTGAATCCCCATCCCGCGTATGGTAAAAGATGAAGTCGCGAATTCATTTTTATTAACTCAATCATGAGAAGCGCCATGGTAAACTGCGTCTTGGGGAAAATTTTTTTCCCCTATTTTTACCATGGTAGCTAAACCAAATAGCCTTGTATCTATATTTACTAATCTTTCCCCGAATTTATTCTTCTCATTTTGTATTTTTATATAAAAATTTAATTTCCCCTGTTTAGAAAATAATAAATTGGAAGATTTATAACCATTATAATTTGAGAATGCATAACAAATTTCCCCCTATTCCTATATATGTTAAAGAGGAAGCAGATTTGTAGTTTCTTGAGTAAGTCGTAACAAGAAATTGCAAGGAGAGTCAACAATACTAAAACATGTAAAGGAGCTTTTATTTATACTCTGACTACTCGCAGCCATAGGCACAAGACCTCAGATTTATTAAATCACTTCAAAATTTAGCATGAAATTTGATATAATTGGGAAACTTGTCCAAAAATTATAATAATATTTTAGGAATTAAAAATTGCATCATAACCACGACATGTTTGGGTCTTAATCCCCCCTTTTTGGTGGGAGATTTTTAAATAATATCAGCATGATATACTAAAGCGTGTATCATGTTTTTTTATCCATAATAAATTGTACTGTCCACGCGTAGTCTCAGATTCGGACAAAAACAAATTTAACAAAAATGAACGTGCAAGAAAGTTAAGGCAAAAGATTTAATGGGCCAGCAAAACCTAAATGAGGGAGTTGGCCAAGCTACAAAGGTGGGAATTCTGTATAATTTATCGTCCATAATTGGCTTTCGCTTTGAGGCAATATGAGAAAATGCTTTATACAATCTGCATTCTTTATTACCGAAGCGTTGGCCAAGAGGTACCTTATCACGTATATTTGGTCAAACCATTCAAAATTGTGAAACGTCGTGTAACTTTCACAGTAAAAAAAGTATTAACCACAACGTCGTCCTTTGAGCTGTTAAAGGTCGACGTCGATCGCTGGATTTTTTACAAATGTATACAATAATAAAATATGAAGAGATTAAATGTGAATTTTAAATTCTGGAGGTTACAGATAAAACAGGAGGTCCTTTGTTGCAAGCCGAATGCTGTGTATTATATAATTTTGTAAAAAATTAATGAATAACTTGTCCAAGTAACACGACGATCATAGTATTTAATATAAAATGACAAACATTGCAACATGAGATCTGTACTTGCCATTATCACAGGAGGACACGAATAAAATTGAGGTTGTGCACGATACACGATTGAAGGTTGGGATGAATATGTACCGTTTTTGTAAAAATGCTCCGCATAAACTCGTCCATAAGTCGACAAATTCTAAGAAAATGACTTTATCACTTTTTTCAAGAGTCGGACCATGCCAATATTACATATTTAAATTAAAATTAAAGCATGGGGGAATTACGTAATAACTTTTGATATAGATTAATAGTAGAACAGGAATGCGAATTTCTATTGACATTTTCAAATTTTGCTGTCTAAATTTGACGACTTTCATGTAATTCACAACTAAATTCTCACAAAAAAATGAAAGATGATACAGCGAATATTCCAGGGAATGAAAATATAAATGATAAATTGCAGAATAGATAAAAAATTTGTAAAATTTTACTAAAAATTATAACTGTTTTAAATGGCCCTATAATAAAAATTTTTAGCACAAAGGCTTTAGAAAATATTGAACATGCTCCACAATGCAACTTTATTAAGACCGGAAATGAGTAAACTGGCCGTTGTGCAATGTCAAAAAATCATAATATTTATATTTTTGGAAGAAATATGTATGGATTATTATTTGGATTTTTATATTAATTAAGTGCAAAGAAATATTATTGTCATAATATTTACAGTAATAAAAACATTAATAAGACACCTTGATGAGCTTTGTAATCAAGTTCTGCCCAAATATTATTTATTTGATTACAAAAAGAGCTGAATCTGTGGAGTACATTTAGGCTTCCATTTTATTATGAACAAATGATACAGGCCTATTCAGCTCGGACATTATATTGAATGTAGGACTCGATGAGTTGATCCGCGACGTATCTTTTAGATGGCCGTCCTAACTGCTTTGCTCTAATTTATTATACGACGTCAAAATGTTACAACTAAAAACTGTTTTCTTTTTAAAATAAAGCTATAGTAAAAATTAAGGCACTCAAAAAGTCGGCCCTAATTTTCTTCATCGTAATAATAATTCCTCCACTATTTTCTACATGGAAGAATTGGTTAAAAGGTAAATGCTGGAAAGAAATTCCATGTTTGATTTTCCAACTTTGGTCAGGAACGGTAGTTACAATATAATTTTCTTCAACTATTCCTTTATAACCGGCTATTTGAGGTCGTAAGATTCGATAAGGATTATTGCAAAAATAATTCCATTAAAAAACCTCACATTGATCTGGTAATCCAATTCTACGTAAAGCATTACATTTTACTCAAATCCCTGAATGTTGTTCTAATTTCCACTGCTGTCGCTATAGTACAAGCCAAATTTAGACAAATGAGGATGGCTTAGGCATATTTTATAGGAAATTGGTTGAGACCAGAAATATGCTTTATCATATGGTTAAAATGTACAACATAAGAAACCGAGGAGAGTCTCCAAATTATTATCAAGAAGACGATTAATTAAACAATCATTATTGTCGTCTTCATTTTGGGTTAAAACTATTAACCGCTAATGTGAGCCCATTCTTAATATTGCCCTCCATGGTGAAATGTATAATTTTACAAATTAATCTAGCTCATTAAATAAATTGTGGAGTGTCAAGCATTTATGGTGGGATATTTAATCAAATTAGAGCAAATGGAGCCGAAATATTGCAAATATTTTAGGTTTACACAGGAATTTAAAAATACATACAATTTTTCTGGATGTTTTTCTACCTGCACTACAAAACCTGTTTAATCGAGGACGCTTATTGGTTTGTAACTATAAGATACATATAACTCAAATGTATGAGGTGGTGGTGCGTCTCATGCGGCACACTTGGAACTTGGAACGTCAAATATCATTGGACGGTCAATCACATGTTGAATGCATTCTTTCACTCAGAAAACAAAGCATTCGATTTTTCCATTAATACAAAAACAGCAAATGCATCCATCGCCACATTTATTTTTATATACTCCACATCATGGTAATACTCAATGGTTTTATACTCAATGACGGATGGAGAGCGCTCGTGCCAGATTTAAATTTTAAATTTTAAAATTATTATATTTTTACTTTATAAATAATTTATTTTTATGAAAAAAGTTAATTCGATGTAACTTCATAGTTTAGCCTCACTTGCTAGTTAGAACCTGACGATGAAGAACTGTTACCCTTCGAAAGCTCGTTTACACAGAAAGCATAGTCATAATAAAAATGGTTCCAAGTAAACCATACATAAAAAATGTATTTAAATGGTTAGGGAAGCTTTAAGCTACGACTAATGTTCAAGTTGTGTTAAAATTATTAAGTAAATGGCACTGAAGTTTAACAAGCCTTCGTGTTACTTCTACATTTTGTGTACGACGAAATAACATGACTTTTCAGATTTTTTCTCCCTTTACTAAAACGTACATAACTAGTAAGTGATGAAAATAAATTGAGTTAGATATATTTTGTTGTTTACATAATATACTTTGCATGCATCTGCTAACATTATTGTGACATTTGGCTACGTTTTTATTGCTTCGATTATTATTTGAAATGTGCTGTTCTAAAGGTTGGTAGTTTGACAATATTCCAGCACAGCACAGAATAGGTACAACGCATACAGACACATTCTCCATGGCCTAAACACTATTGGGCAATTTTTTAAACGGCGTGGCAATGATCCAATGTATTTATAAACAAATCTTTGAGCACTACCTTAGATAGAGCCATTTGATTAACATATATACTCATTTTTTTTAAATTCAAGAAGAAGCTTAAATTTTTTCCTGGGCTGTCAGGCTTCAACGCCGAGTCTATTGTTCACGCGCAGAATGCGATTGCGTGTCACGATAATTATAAGAGGGTACCGGTTCCTCGAGACGGGGAGATTGTGACCAAGGCAATATTCATTGTTTATTCGAAGCTAGAATTAACAGGAAATTCATTGCTTAACGTAACCAAATAAAGAACATCGAAGATTTAACTTAATACAATTTATACCTAACCGAGTTATGCTTTGCACTCTCTTGATGTTAAATACAGAACTACTAGATAACTTCAAATCTAACTTGCGCATAGGGTTGGGATCTATTGGCCTCATTACTTAATCGACGTCGAAGTTCAGCAAAAGAGAATAAATGTGCTTGTTCATTGGATATGGAGATTCCATTTGGTTTCTTTATGCTGCATACATTTCGATAAAAATGAGTTCCAGCCTTTGCAGTAAATAAAATGCATAATAAATATTGTTCAAAATAAATTACTCAAACTTCCAACCCCTGCACTATAACTCAAGTGTTTCTAGTACTTGAGCCAAAAAATACAAGATCATGGGGAAATACAAGCGAAATTAGATACATAAAAAACGTAAACGTATTCCTGTGCTCTGCATAACCAAAACAAAATAAATGGAACATTCCAAATAATTTTGGTATGCTTTTATGGTTGGCATGTTCTTCCAAAACCTCTTTACCCATTCTGTCAAGAATGAATTGGAATGTAATTTATTTTTGCCAAAAATGGTACTTCGTTATATTTTGTTTTATTCAATAAATCAATTTAAATTGTGATGTAACATCCCCGTAAGTTTTTGACCCTACGCACTACAGCGCGGTAAGTGAATTAAAAAATGCTGATTTCCAATGGCCCTTATTATCTTACCTGAAGCGGCTGCATGAATACTAGTTCTCATTTAGGTGTTGAGTAAATGTGACAATAGAAGAAGAGAAATGCTTAAAGATTAGTGAAACTCCTTATAACCAAATCTAATTTAAAAAATGCACATTCGGTTAATCTGCCATATTCTGTAAACGAAAAAAGTAAAACATTTTCATGGATTTTACGCTATTAGTCGGCGCCCAATAAAAAGTAAAGTCGGACGACGCCAATTCTACGAGGGATTCAAGATCCAGTCTACAGCACAATTCCGTTGCGGTATGCGAATACGATTTTATAAGATTTATGTAGAAAACACCATTATGGAAAATTGGTAGGAGTGTTTTTCAAAATTCTGGGAAAATTTCTCGAAACAGACTTTTGGAACACACAGTTTGGTATTTTTTGAACCTTCAGTTGAAAATTCTTTTGAAATATGACAAAATGTTGGCATTTCAAAGAAGATAAATCCAATCAAAAAATCCAATTGCAACTCTCAAAAGTTAGGGTACTATATATGCTGTCCAATACTAAAGAGTCAATCTCTAAGCAAATGACATGCTAAAAGGTTGTTCTTATGTAGATGAGCTTGTAAAAAACAAACAACGATTTTGCTCGATGGTAAGGGAAATGATCAAAGAAAAAATTTTTCCTGTTGGAGGTATTTGTGTAGGTGTGGGTAAAATAATGAAAAAATTCCTACATGACAAATTTTGAATTTGTAAAAATTATTTTTTGACGGAATACAATCTTACAGTTACTTGGGATCTGTCTCCGGGGAATAATTTCATGACTTTTTCATTAATTATTATATCGTCGCTGGAGAGCCAAAGTGAATAATGCACGCTTCGCTTGAATACAAGGTGAAATAACCACCAGCAAATTTTCTCCCAAACTTTACATATAAAATCATATACAGATAATGGCAAAAAAATCGGTGGTGATTATTTCACCTTGTATATAAGCGAAGCGTGCATTATTCCACTTTGATTCTCCAGCGACGATATAGATTAATTATATAGACGGAAAATTCATGGATTACAACAGTGGCACACTCTTCGCAAATTTATACAGGTCAAATTTTTTTTTAGATAATAAAGCAAATGGCGCTGAAATATTGCTGAATAAAGCTGAAATAATATTGCTGAAATAAGTTTTTAATTACAGTTTTATTTATAATGAAACGACATTTAACTAGGTATTTCCAATTTTTCCCTTATCCTCAACATGTCTGGTTTTGGATCACACAGATCATTCTGCTTCTACTATTCTGTAGAGCTTCTACTGGAATCCTATAAATTAGGGAAACGATTTCTCAATTACATGTAATAGAAGTAGCATCGTACTGAGAATGATTCCAATGGATTTATTTATTTTGTGAATATTTATGTAAATGACTATTTTGAAGAAATTTTCCGAATGTTGTTTAAGCAAGTCCTACATGCGCACAACCATATTTATTGGGATGTTGTAAGACTGTTGTACGAGATACATGTATAATTGATTTATCAATTTATAATTAACAATAATAGTAATAATTATTATTATTAAAAATTAAAATGCATTTTTGAGATAGCATGCCTCTTAACACCTTAGAGAATTCAAACTTCATTAAATTATTAATATGGTTTTAATTTTTATTGATCATATAGCTAATTATGAAGTGATTTAAATGAACACAAAAATAGCAAGAGCTGTAAAGTCTCAACGCCGTTTGATTTTTTATGCACGTTTAAGTGGACCAAGAGTAACAGGTTATAGAAGTTTGCAAATGTAGCCTCGCCAAGAAATGATTACGGTGTGCTACCACAAACTAAAAGAGGAAATTCCAAAAGTTAGATCTTTACAAAAGCAACCAAGACGTTTAAGGATAGGAATAAAATATTCAACCAACCAGCCAAAATGAATCCAAGACCTGTCAAGACATGGTAAAAAATGTCATGTCTAATAAGTCGATGGAATTTTGGCATTTACATTTTGAAGTGTAAAAGAATGATGGGGACAACAATATAAATTACATTTGAACTGTCGGATTTAAACATTTTTCTTAAATTAGACTTATTTTTTACGACTTGGCGTCTCACACAATAAAATCCGACTATAATACAAGCAACTTTTTTCTACGTTATGAATTGTATATACAATTCGTTTCATTTGTTTTAATGTAATTTACCCATAAGTACTTATTTTAAACTATGTACTTACAGATGGTACGCATGTGATGATAGGCTTAGTTTCATCCCCTTTTATCTTCCTTTCCTAACAATGCAATGTAAAAATATGAGCTACATCTATTTTAAATGGAAAAGTTAACATCTTTTAGGAGCATCATAGTTCATTGATGTACTAAGGACTACAGGTAACACTTTGAAAGATAATATCAGGGGAAGATTTACTGGTCCTCCATTTCTATGTAATAGGCAAGGGATGGGCAAATCCTGAAAAATACAGACCTAATTCTTTTATAATGGAAATTTTGTTGGTCAATTATTTGTCAAGTAGCTCTGAGAAAAGCTTATAAGCAACGTTTTAGTGGAATTTGAAATCTTACTTGAAACAGAAGAAACTAGTATTTTTCCCTTGATTCAAAAAAATCTATTTAATATAAACTGCCGAACTATCCTTGACATTGCTCGTGGAACTGATTAATTTCAATAAAATGTTTACATTTGGAAGCAGTTTGAACGCTCTTTGTTCAACTTTGACGCTGTGTGTAAGAAATGATTCTAAGCCGACCAAAGGACACACCAATGAGATCAAAACGTTGTGTATAGATTGTCCTGCATTTGGATAAAAACTGAAATCCAGAGCAACATTCTTAATATTGCTCTCCACGGTGAAATATACATATAATGTAAATAATTTTTTTTATTATTGCACCATAATAAATATTTTTTGTTGTTCCCTTAACCGCCACAAGCAAAGTAATTTGGACAATTTGTTTAACACATTGAACAGCTCGCTGCGAGCTGATTCAAAAAGTTTGATGAAACTCTTTCCACCCGAATTACAGCCGGAGTGCGATGGAATGACAAATCCTCGAATCTCAACTCCTCTTCACTTTATGGATGCTTCACGATCTCTGTATAAGCATAGCCGAGAGTTGAAGATGTAGAAGTGTAGAAAGAGTTGAGGATGGAATTTATGAAACCAACGAATTGGAAATATTTAAATGATCTGACTCCAATATTCCCCTACCAATTTCAAGGATCCACGTAAGTGAGGTCGCGGTGAGTCACAACTACAATAGAATTATCTGGTTGTATAGCCTAAGCTCCTGCGACTTCATTTCTTGTTCGGCGTCCAAGTTCATCAAAAGATTAATAAAAATGATTTGCTTCCTAGACATGGAAATTCAACTTGGTTTCTTTTGTTATATTTTACATTTATTATGATAAAGCATTAGTTTTAGTGTTAATATTATTATTATGTGGATGAATGGAATGGTGGCATGGATTTCAATGTTTAATTCATCCTTATTTCCAATTTAAATGCCCAGAGTACTAGGAATTTTTGTGCACCCATACACCATATCACTGCACTGCACACTCTGTCCAACTCCAATTCAAACGGAACTTCGCAGAACCCAAGAAACCCCTCATGGACCTTGAGTATGGACAACTGGGGGTAAAAAATACCCTAAAAATTCCAGGATATTCAGGGGGTTTTGAAAAACGAAAATATTCAAACTATACGTCTAAAACATCCCTAATATCTTTGACACTATTAGCAGTAAAACCACGTGTAATAGCAATTCTGAAAGCTAAAATGTTATGCTTTCAGAATCTTCCTCCCTTGTGTCTCTATGTGATGGAAATCCAATGTTATAATGGAGAAAATTTCCGTAAATTTCGCGTTTTTAGAGCCCTGTCTTAACTATAGATGCTCAAATAGTAAGGAAAAAGCGTTTTCACAGAAAAATCTACATAATTTTTCCTTTAAAATGAGACCATGCTCAACTCTCTACGTTAATGTGTTCTACAGGGCCTGGTAGAATTTTTAAAAATGTCACCCTATTTACGCTGTGTTAAAAAAAATCCACATCGTTATAGTGGCCCATGTAGTAGGGTTGGAAGGGTGAAATCTCACAGGATGGCGTAATTTACTATGGTGTACCATCAAAATTGTGTACATTAATTTTTTTCACTACTTTGCTTTTCGGGAAATTTTGAATTGCCGCCAAACTGGTCAAAAAACCCGTTGTGCGTCAGGAATTTGTAAACCCACTCGAAATTTTAGGCATGCTTTGGGTCTCTTTGCCATGTTCCATTGAGGACCGCAATAACATTGGTAACAAGTTCCTGTAAATTTCTGCTAGACTGTAATTTTACATAAATTTTGGTCGTAAGCACCAGAATCGTTTATCTTTGAAACTATTAAGAGGAACCCAGGGGTGAAAAATGTGAATTTTTGAAGCTCTGGCACCGCTTATGAGCACATTCTGCAAAAATATTGGTCTGTACAAAACAAATCTCCATATTTGTCTGATATTTTCCCAATTTTTACATTTTCAATGCCATTGAATATTTTTTCTTGCCTTAAGGGCCTTGTCTCGCTGTTTAAGTTTAAACCATGTATGTTAAAGAAATTTGCATCAATTGGGGCCTGCGGTGGCCATAGCATGGAGCAAGGGAAATTTTTTTGCGAAAACTTTAACAAAACTATTTTTTAAAAATGGGAATTTTTTGTTTGGCCAAAAGGCGAGGTTCCGTTTTAATTCGATTTGGTTATGGACACAGTGAGCAAAGATAAAACTGAAATGTATGAAGTGGTGCATCATATGCAGCGCTGTTGGAACGTCAAATACCATTGGACGGACACACACATTGTGAGTTCATTGTTTCACTCATAAAAAAATCTATTCGATTATTCCTTGAATGCAAATAAAAGTTGAAATTATCGATCGCCACATTTCATATTTTTAGGCTTCTGACTGCACTACGTACAAATAATCTATTGCTCAGATTACAAGGTTTGTAGAGTTTTACAATTATTTAGTAAACGGCGCTTAAGTTTGACAAGTCTTCTTGTTACTCCCATATTTTATCTACAACGAAATGTCATGACGCTTCAGATTTTTTCTCCCATTAATGAAAATAAATTGAGTTGCAAATATTTTATTGTGTAAATACATATACTTTGGATGTATGTATCTGGTAACATTATTGTGACAGTTGCCTACGTTATTATTCAATCGGTTAATATTTGTAATGTGTTAATTTAAAAAGCTAAAATTCAGCTAGATTTGTAATATTTTTTATCAACCTCATGTCAAATTTTGGGTCATGAATGTATTCGTTAAACATTGATACATGTTGAACTCATGGGCGCTAATCCTTCAAGGAATGGGCGGAATGTAGATATTGCCTAAGGACATTTGTCTTACCCCGTCCGACCAAAATGCTACGTCAACATATTCCAATTTGACTGAATGCATACTATATTTTGACCAAGTCGACATGAACTAACACAGATTTCACATCAATCAATTTACTGGCGAGAAACGAATTTTTTCCGAGCTGCGTAACTTCAACGCCGTGTATTGCTTCTTTGCCTTTGGCAAAACGTATAAGTTGGTATAGATTCGTGTAATTAGCCAATATATGTGTCTCGGGTGTTTACATTTTACCTAGGATGGACATTCAGCTACACGGCATCTCTTGCATTGCCCATTTTTCAACATTTATTTTCGTCAAAAAACAAACTTTATAACTTCAAAGTACTCAAAATTTGAGACTTTTCATGTGCTAACCTTCAATTTCAGCATTTTCAGCTGGTCAATGGAAATTGCTTTCTTGTCATACTTGGACGCGGTTTAAAAATAATATACACAAGAGCTAATTGAGCCAACTCCTGTGAAATTCAGTAAATTCACATTTGTCGGCAACTGTTTGCACTCCTTGCGCTAATATCAACTGGCTTGAACTGTAGCTGCAATGTTCACATTTGTCTGGTTTTTCCCCGGTATGAGTTCTTACATGACTTTGTAAATTATTAGAAGTGGCTGACCTAAAATTGCAAAGTTTACATTTGTAGGGTTTTTCCCCGGTGTGAGTTCGTTCATGATTTCTTAGAGTCTCCAACCTGT
>JAQFXU010005094.1:0-12214 GCA_034693705.1 Spatulosminthurus flaviceps | reverse complement strand
AATAAAGACTAAAGATGGTTGACAACTCTGTAAGACCTTAGGGTATGTATCGGAGTATAAACCCACGTTTTTTTTTAACTGACAGTTGTCTTTATTTTGCTACGATTCGTCATTTTGCTTTGATCATAGTTCTTTGTCTATTTAAAGGTAATAATTACAATAATGAATAATTCTACTAATTAATATAAGTAGATTCCATAGGATTAATCTAGACTTCTTGCGTAAGCCCATGTTATGTAATCCTTCCAGACTTAATTCTATGTGCAATGTAATTCTTCCTTATAAGAAAGCCATTGATGTCAGTAATTGCGTAATATCCTGCGATTGATAGATTTTACTCTTAATTTTTCATCTTTCATGGAGGTTCTCATAATGCTTAACTAATCACTAATTAGGTGAGCTGTTTATGTCTAAAATAAGTAAACAGCTAATTATTTTGTCTCCACTCCGTTTAATTTAAGTAAAATTTATCCTCTAAATTTTAGTATAAATTTAAATACTCTGCATTAACTTCATATAACTTCAGAGTAATTCGGACCAAATCTTGACCCTTTATGGTGCACAGTGGTGAAATAATATGGGGTGGCGAGCCTATGATCCTCACCCCAATTTCTGAGCTCTGTATGGTGGAGGTCTTGGTTTCTGAAATTTCGACCTCCAAAGGGCGCGAAAACAGTTTTTATTTTTTGCTGTTTTGGAACTTGCGGGGGGTTGCAGAAACTCAAGTGCTGCAGCATCATGGTTATTTCACGTGTGAAAGGTAACCCCGCGAGCCTCATAAGTTTGAATACTAATGCAAGTGTTGTGAAGTAAACAGTGTAAAATCTTAATCTTAATTTTTATCAATTCCTACAAGTGTTTAAATTATTATTATTATCATTAATTAAGTAATACCTCGTGCTTTGTATTTAATTTGTATGTGTAACTTTAAACTGTAATGTGTGGAGTGTAAAGTTAATGAAAATCATCTGTGGTTGTAAGGGCCTAGGCCAAATTATCGACCCGAATAAATTATTATTATTATCATTATATAACTTCAGTAGGATTTCAACACTTGGACCCGTTGATAATAAAGAAAAGTCTCTATTGCCACCAATACTTGAAGTACACCTTCATTAGTAACACACAAATATCTCCCGCTGTAAGATCAACTCTTAACATTCTTCGATTAACGAGTGGATAGATACTTCTTTGGTTTACTTTGCTTGAATAAATGTTGTATTTCGTCGGGTAAAGTCCAAAAGGCGCTATATGCAAAAATCGCTTATACGGGATTTAGCATGTACTACCATGCATAAGCGAGTACTGCATATAGCGCCTTTTGGACTTTACCCGACGATTTATTCATTTGTTCAGCTAACTTTATAAGTTTCACCAGCGTTTCATTCTAGTTTAAAAGCCTTGAATCTCACAGTACTCGTATGTACTCTTTTTTACATACATCCACAAACGTTATTGTATTGTGTATAGGTAACATTCATGCAGGGAACTTCACCTAAATTTCCCAGTAAAGTTCCAAAAGAGATTGTTGTCGAGGAGAGGGAAAAGTGTAAGAAAAATTCTGTAGATTCCACACGGTGCCGGATCCCTCCGTATCTAATTTCAACTCTTGGTCTCTTCTGTTATTTCTTGAAGAAAAAGAAACCCCAAGTCCTTCCTTCCTATCTCATCTGTCCTCTCTCTCTCTCTAGTTTATTATGTGTTCTGCATAATGAAAATGCCACCGAGCCATCCTGACCATCTGATCCTTCAGCAGAAAAATTTTTCTTTATTTTTTCTCTTATACGAACTCTCTTCCCTATATTATATCGCCTCCACAAGAAAAGATAATCTCCAATTTAGGTACATATTATCAAGCCTAGGCTGTATACACTAGCACTATTTAGTACTAGTTATACCACAGCCTCAAAGAGAGATGATGAATATACGGAAAAAATGAGCCTGAAAAGCTTAAAGAAGCGAGACAACAGTAAGAAATCCTGGGGACTTTGATCTTGAAAAAATCTTTGGAATCATTCCTTATATTCTTTCTAAACGTTTACATCTTCCTCAAGGAACTGACCCTAAGAGACTAAAAACTAAGAAAAAAATAATCACAAAGTATTTACAAGAATTTTTAAAGGGAAAATTACAGGGAGACATTATCCTCAACTGGTCGTTTCATTAGGGATCATATATATGAGGGAAACAAGTATTTAGGGAGATACATATACCTCGAGTAAAGGGAGAGAGAAATTCCTAATAAATATGGGCTATCCGTGTAGCCTCCAGATGAAGAGTAAACGTCGGGTCGGATGAGGCTATATAATCATAAGCTCTAACTTTTCACAGGCAATACAAGCAATTGGACACATTTACCCCCAAAATCCATGGCTCACTTCTTTGGTCATATTACGACATTCTATCCCATGGCTATACAACAACTAACTAAGTAGTAAGTAACAAAGACTTACTCACTTGCAGTAACAACAAGTTACGGAAAAATTAATGTGGATGGATGTTTCATCATAAAGCAAAAAAAGTAGAGGAGTATGACACACGTATGATCTTATGCATGTAAGATGAAAAAAGTGCTCTAACCGTAGGGACAATGACTGGGCCCGTAGTATTAGTATTATTATTAACCTGATGATTATGTACTTGGAAGGCAGAGCTTCAAGTGCTCAGGTATTGAACAGTCTCGCCATAAAAATTCAATGCCATAAGCACACACATACAAACACATCTATCTACATATAGCACACACACTCACATGAAAACAGATCAAAACTCAGACGGTTTCTCCCACTTGAAAACCCATCATCAACTTCACCCGTCCACATAGCTCAAACTTGAAGGAATCAACACTAAAAAAATTCCCTAGCCTCCAGCATTTCGCGTACATATACCCCATCCTTCATGTGTACATATTAGTATTACCCTAATACCTTTAATAACTTCTAAAAAGGCACTAAGTCAAGTTTACCCTGAGGCAAAAAATATTACCAAATAAAATGCTCATCCAATACCTTCATTTTCTTATACTTTGAGGTTTAAAGGTAATACACAGAGAGATAAAAATACGTAATATTTGAGTAGCTTCTCCCACAATATGTAATTATATTATATAATGAAAATGTACACAAAAGTAAAAGGTCCTATCTTCTTGTAAATGACCGCGAGTGTTTCAACAATAAGGTCCAGTTCAATCAATATATGGGATACTTATTGGAAAAAAATGAAGAGCCAAAATTGTTTATTTCATGGTCAGCCCTCCAGAGGTGGATCCCCAGAGAGTAATAATAGAATAATAATAATTATTATTATTAGTCTTTTTAAAACTACATTTTTTCTACCGCAATTTTCAGGGATCATGTAATAAAACTACAGTGACCTTCCTTCAAGAGCAGCTCCATCATTATGCTTGGATTCCTACATTCTATGCTAACCGTCTCGGAATGTGCAATACCGTTTAAAATATCCTTTCAAGTATTGCCTCTAGTCTCTCTGATAATTTTTAAACTGATTCCTGGAACTGGAACCCATCCACGAAAATAGTATCGTAACTATGTCCTTTCATACATGACAAGAACATAAGTCCCACGAGCAGAGATTCTTACGAGGACAAGGAGTGTCACTACCACACAGAACCTTTTAAAATCGAATTCCAAGAGATGGATCCAGAATGATAAAACTGGATTTTCATAATGTACCAGAAGAAGAAGAAGGGTAATTAGAGTGGGTCATTATCATAAACCCGTTCGGTATGCCCTCCAATCCCATATACACACACTCACACAGCCCAAAACCTAATCATGCGGACATGAATGGGGAGTGAGGAGGACACACGTTTATGTCTCACAAGAAATTCCAATATTAAATACCCACTTGGAAAATCCAGTGTTAAAAGTATCTAAAGATTTAGTAAAAGGTATAGTACTATCTACACGAATACATGGAAGGGGATGAGACTCTACACGTGAGCCACAAGTCCATTACGAAGTATTAAAAGGTAGATTGAATGTAAAAAAAAGCGAACTTAATGACGTTTCTAAAATGGACCCATTCCTTATAGTGTGGGCTCAGAAGTGGATGTTGTGGTGAGGAACTATGGGGAACCTTCTATCAGGAGCCATATCTTAACAACCCTAGACTCTTATATTGTTACACTTGAGGAGCTGTCCATCACCAGATCCGGGCATGCAGATACGTAGCGGGCAGATATAGAGAGGGAGACCCAACTTCAGGAGAATGCATAATATTCAATCCTATAGCCATACCATTAGCCCAGATTATCCTGACATTTTATTGCAAAGTAATTGATAGCAAGAGTTCAGTCACTCTTGTGCAGCTCTTAATTCTTAAATTCCCATCTCTCTCTCACTCCTCCGTTCTCTCTCCCAGGTATCTACTATTATTATAGCCTCATTCCAACTCTCTGTCAACATTAATTTTCATGCTTTAGCCATGTACGAACCTCGTATTTGATCTTGAGTAAATTAACTCCATTCTCTACCTATAAGCCTGTAATAATATTTTTTTTACTGTCCAATAATTTAGCCAAAGCAATATATTTGATCATTCGAATCGCAATTAAATAGTTTTTTTCTCTCAAAATAACAAGCAACTCCCAAGATATAGTGAAGATATATATGTATACATATATAATGCTCACAAAAAAACTTCCTTCGCAATTTTGCCTAAAGCTTTAACTGTGAAACCGTTGCTTGGAGAGTTAATTGGAAAAGGGAGTCAAGTGAATTTAAAATACATATGTACATTCATTTCTTGAGTAGTAGTACTTCATACCAATATACCATAACTTTGACATGTGTAAGACGTAACCAAGGAAATACTATGCTATTTGGTACAACTACCGTATTCTGTAAACACATTTTTTCCCACGAAGACATCATATTTTTAGGTCGTGTATTTTGTACTTGTCAGAAAATATGTAGCCGTACTCCTTCGCTTGTACTATTGAACAATCATACACAGATCTGAACTTCATGGATGTATATGGAAATATACCAATGAGAAATCATATAGTACTGGTTGTAGTATCTAAACCCCACGATGGTTTAATTTAATTCCTTGGAGAGAGAAGAGAGAGAGAGAGAGAGAGAAACGTTTGAGGATTGAAAAGCTCAAGTGTGTGTACATAAGAGAAACACAAGTGACGAACATGAATGATGACCCCAAGTGGTTGGAATAATACGACAAGAAATACGTTTCCACGACGGTGCAGGAAAGGTTGGACGACGGACGGTCAACATTTTACCTTTAGCCTTCCTCACATAAAGTGTCATTCCTGCAATAATCTACCTGCTCGCCTTCAATAATATTTTATAAGCTTTTACAATTCACTATTTAATATACACTTACACCCCATGGGCTACCAAATACCTCCATCAGAGTCGATCTCAGGTATAACTACCGCCCCTGTATGTATTTGTGTACATACACATATGCAAAGGAGTTCCATTTAAGTCCTCGTATATCCTTTCCAACTATGCACATGTAATATTTCACTGTCTGCACGCACTGAGCCTATCAGTAATGAGAATTTATGTCAACAGACTGGCGGATAGGAAAACATTGACACAAGTTGTACCCAATGTGTTGGACACACAAGCCGAAGACTAAGGAATATACAGTTGAGATGACTCTTGAGGCTAAAAGCATTTTCCATCCTTGTGTGGAGTAAAAATCTAGGAAGAAGAAAGAGAGAGAGACACGGCCCCAATAAAAGTCTTGCCTCCTAGAAAAAGCCTTGGAAAAGAGTTTTCACAAAAAGGAACTGGAAGAGTGTTCCAGGAGCAATCATATAGTTATACACGTGTAGTATCTACAACAACAGCCAAAAGCTTCTTGCTTATGGGAGTTCCAGAGAACAAGAGCAACCTAACGATTTATGACACTTGACTAATCCACGAACAATTCCTTCATCACCGGCATCATCATCATCACCATCATCATCATCCTACTCATGATGATGCTCATTGTGAAGCCATAGCAAAATGAGAGTCACTGGAAGAAGAAGAAAAATACTTGGAACACTTTGTACACAACAACTTATGTATTTAGACTATACTACATACATTTTTCAACCAGCCCCCACTAAACTAAGGTTCGTCCCATGGGACCATCTCCTTCCAGGGACACCTCAGTCCAACATTTTATTGACTTTTATATGGACCCTCAATAAACTTCACGTCCAAAGGATGCCTCCAAAGCACATGAATACACAGTTAAAGTAGCTCAGTACTCCTCCTTCCTCATCACATTTTACAATCACTCTTTCAAAATCCTATTTCTTCTCTTCCTCCTTTTACGAACGATTATTTCCCAAAGAACTCGTGTCCTTCAAATCCTTATCTTCCAGATACTCACAACAATTTTATCCCACGACTTTCTTCCTCCCTAATCCTAGACCACCTGAGCAATTTACCAACAAGTATGCACAACCGACCCCATCAATCTTTTAAAAACCTCACACATACAACAATATTTTGCAAATTCCATCTCAAGAAATTTCATGTACAGAAAATCGATACAAACGATGAGATTCACTCTAGGCCCATAATAAAATTCCTATATACACACTCTTATTAAATATAGCAGCCTGGATATATAGTAAGTACATAAACTGCTACAATGACACATATAGAACACTGGAACACAATAATAATTATGAATCCCGAAAAAGCACATTAAAACAGAGCAAGCTGAGACGATAATTTGCTCCTCAAAACCTACAACAAACTACATAGGAATTTCCCAAGCTAAAAGACAAAAGAAAAAAAGAGGAAAAGATTCATGATGGAATAATGGGTAGTTGTAATGCGGATGTGCGGGTAAATCGGAATGTATACATGGAAAGGGGAAATAAAAAGCCGGATGGAGGCTCTTCTCATCCTTTTTCAATGACAGGATAAACATACTAGTGTAGCAACGTGAATTTCACGCTCTTTTCCTCTCACTCTCTCTCTCTCCAACATCTCCAGTCCCAGAACAAGGAATGAATCAATATTATAGATTCCCCCAACCAACAAATGCTCTCACACTTGACTCCCTACGCCTATACTTTCTTCCTATGTATATACAACAAAGCTTCTATTCCGAAAATATCCAGGTTACCCAGACAATTCACAACTTCTCTTCCTCTCACCCAAAACTCGTGGTATAGTGCAAGCACATCACATCTTTCTAACAATCTTCTTCCCTTATCTCCTACTATCATCCTGTCATTATACAAAAGTATCCTTCCGTATTTACCAACTTCCACTATAGTAGAGACCAATTATTACTATAGAGATACACACTATCCATTGAATACATATACACCATAGAGTTTTATAGTAAGTTAAAATAATTTTACGATTCTAGAGGCAAAATATATAGGCGGAGACTCTGTATAAATTAAATCCGCAAATGTATATTTATAGGGGAAATGATCAATCTGGGGGGAAAGTGAAAGTTATATAGGTTATACTAATACCATGAAAGAAAGAGAGCAGAGGAGAAAATAATGATTGGAATGGAAATGAAATGGTATTAAAAGGAGAATTTTTCCCTGTCCTCTCTCCATCACCACAAGTCATTAAGACAAGGTAAGGAGGACGAACGAGTAGGAGGAGGAGGAGGTTGAATGCTCTAGAAAGATAAACCATATTAAATTACCAGAGACAATTATGATTACGTCCAAATACTGCATATATGCACGTAAAGTGATCCCAGCATATTACCAATGTCTCATAATCTCTACGAGTTTTTAATACAGAAACTATGCATATGCACATATATACACAAATGATTACGTACACAAATAGGTACATATACAATGCACATGTAAAGATCTAGGGAAAGACCTCATTAACATGAACCCAGGCAAATTAACTCCGCAGATGAGAGAGAGAGAGAAAGAGAGAGAGAGAGAAACGCAAGCGAAGGATATTTATTCCCAACGGTTTCTATAGTGATAATATTCAATTTCCATTATACGCTTCTACATTAATTCCAAATCTTAATACCATTCTCCCTATTAAACCCATTGTCAGAGTTTGGATTACATGCAAACTAATACCTCTCCCAGCTTTTCCCTGTTCTGTCCTTTCAAAATCGCAAAATGAACCAGCCTTTGCCTCCATACGGAAGTAATATGTACCAGTACATACAAAAGTCGAGTCCAAATGTATGCATCATACATATAGTAATTACATTCAAAAAACATATCATTATAACATGTCAGAAGCAAATGCTTCCACCATAGCCAAAATCATTCCAAATTTCTATCTCCTTTCGTCCTACACCCATTAGATTAAGAGGAGATACATATGAGTGAATATTTGATAGATACATACATAGTTATATATTCTCAAGAGATATATATATATATATATATATATACATACAGGAACTAAAAATAAATCCAGAAAAGGATTCTTCCATCCTGCCTGGTAAAAGGAAGAAAATCTTGCTGGGATTGTAATCAGGAGTAAATTGTACTTGGCTCATTTTCCGGCTCTTTCAAAGACTTCAGACCTTTCCTTTGGCTAAAGTAGTGTGTGTATAGCTACTATGTACATTGGATACGCATGGAAGTCTTAGAAAATCATAAAGATGATTTTCTATTTTCCCCTGAAAAAAAAAATCCAATAGTGCACCCGGAAAAATTTACTTTTTCAAACCCCCTGTCTCGAACCCGGCTAAAGAGTGTTCATTCAAGCCTGATTATTCCAGGAGAAGGCCCGAAAGTGACAGACTTTGTCTAATTAATACGAACAACCAAATTGCCTCGCTACATATGGCCATTATAACCTCATTACCCTGCTAGTCATACATATTTGTAAAAATCATCATACAAAAATTACTTGTCAAAGGGATATTGATGTTTGCTTATAATTATTAGAGCTTCAATATTGATCTAAATTTCACACAGATTTAATTTCAAAAGAAAAAATCTACCCAAAATTCATTCCCCGCTAAATATTATTTCCTCCATCTCAGAGAATTCTCTTCATTAAAGAACTTCAATGACTTTTAAATGCAGATGTTTGATTTTGGGATATTTTCAAAACAATTCCTTCGAACGTTCAACTACATGGATTTGAGCAAAGGATGGTTTTTTGGTAGGGAGATTATCGAATTAGTTCACGATAAAAACTGTCAAGTTCCTTCTCTCCTTCTACATACTGTCCTCATAACTTAGAGCCGGGAAGTAAACTCAAACTTTAGTTTTTTATCTGTATGAAAAGGCAATTTAGGAAACAATATAAAAGTTTGCGGGACACAAAAAATATTAGAGGGACTAATAATATTACATATATGTATTACAGAATATATCTATATATTTGTAATATATGTATTATAGTACGAAGCCCAGGTAAAAACGTAAAGTAATGAGCTGAAACCTTATTGTCAATAGCTTTGTTTGAGAAATAGTATGGTAGGGAAAAAACCCTATTACACCAAAGATTAATCGTCTGATTAGCATCCATATTGACATTTCCAACTTCCTACCAAAAGTCAAGTTGCTACAGCTCGACAAACAAGGCCACAGGCGATGGGGAACCCCAACTGGTTTTTAAAGGGAAATTGTCGACTTTTCTCTAAAAATAAGTCAACATTTTCTCGGCATAAGGAACAGCCATGCATGGACACGCAAGTCAGGCTAGCGTTTTGTCTGTACCAACAACAACGTAGAGATCCACTTTAAGGTTTAACTTGAATTTACCAAAAGTGGTAAAACATTTAAGTGTGGAATTTGAGTTTGAAAAAGGCAGAGAGAAAGAGCTAATGAAATAAAAGTACCACTGCCTACAGAGGAGAATCCTCCCATATCTTAATATAACTCATAACTTCAGCCGGTCCCTTGGAAGGCTGAGGAATGTTGAATGATGCGGAGAAGATGAAAAAAATCTGCCCATCTTTCCTGAATTTTTCAAGGAGTCCCTCCCGTCTTAAAAATCACTCAAAATCTTGTCATCAAAATAAATGTACTACTGAAGCTTTCGACAACAACAAACCGTGCTGCTTGAGCTGATAACAGAATAGAGATGAGAGAGAGAGCAACTTGGGTAGCCACCAATGCTAAAATACGAGGAAATACGGTTGCATCATCTACGGCAGCTCTAATGCATAACATGTAAAAAAAAATGTTATTCTCAGGGAAATTCTTGAACCTTTACGGTAAGAGCAAGATGTTGAGAAGGAAGGGAAAAATTCTGAAACTAGGATTTGTTTGTATGTAAGTCCTTATAGGGAATAAATAGATAAAGCTGTAGAAAAATCTAGGCTCACTAAAGGATGTCTAGCTTTTGGAATGTCCTAGGCATCTCACTCATAGCATTACAATTGTGAGGGAAAGACTCACTCGTCATAAGTCCTGAGTACTTTACATGCACTGTGTGATAACTTTCTATGAAAAGTATTCGAGTAAGTGAGTGAGTGAGGGAGAGAGAGAAGAGAGTGAGATGAGAAATCATATGAATTCAGAGGAGATGTCTGATTGAAAAATGAAGCCCATCTCTGATGTTGGAGAAGACAGTAGGAGGTCCATGAGTTGGGGAAAGGCGCTTGCATTCATTCCGTGGAAATGGTCAAGTTGTCGTTGTCACACATGCAAAGCTCATCTCTCTATTCCTCCTCGTCTCCTCATCAATTCACAGTTGACACATACTTCATATTCTTCTATGACCCCCTTTCAACCCTCACGATCCCACCAACAAAAACAACCCAAGAGGATAGAGAGAGCGAACTTCAGTCACTAAAAAACATCATCTCCGACAACCATCATGCACAATCAGGACCAAATACAACTTTTTTCAATACAACATCATTGACGAAGACAGAAGCTCAGATCCCTACGGATTCATTCAGAAAATTCCAACCTGACAATAATGTAAACTTATGCCAAAGGAATCATTTATCACCTACCACTCTCAACACATGAGCAGTTTCTCCACACACGGCCAAATCACAATCAACTCATTCTGTTTGTCTACCTCCGGTCTATATACAGGCATAGATACCTCTAATCTTTCAAAATTCCTATATATCTTCATCAATAACATCTTCCAAAAAAAACCACATGCTTCTGAGGATATGTCACCCTCCTGACTCTCTCTCTCCATCGTTGCACTATTATTTATTATTTACATGTATCACCCTCGATGACGATCTATCTTTTCCATATCACCATTCTCGGCAATCACTATCATAGAACCGTCATATCGTAACAATAATATTAATTTGTACACACTAGAAAATGAGAGTCATTTCAAGTCTCTTAGACCCTAACGCCACCAACTTCCCTACCTAGATATCGTTGAAGGTCGCTCAATCAAACTTTTATTTCTCTCTCAATTTTTTTCAAAATTTTAGTATTTTACAGTGGCTTACACTTTTACACCCGCGAGTTAAAACCGGAAGATAGAATGAAGAATAAAAAGCTGTACGAAGGACTGAAGAGGTATAAAAGCAATCACCCCCGGAAACCAGCTAAATTCATTTCTTCTACAGTTATAGTTTGTGATGGTTCCAAGTACACGTGGGATGGAGTACATAGTGAAACTACAATAGTAGGAGTGCTCATGCACTAAATTAAAATATAACGATCAACTAACAATTTCTGTTTGGTGGTCTAAGCAGAACCAACATTTAATTTTAAAATACGCATTTACTAAACGACATTTTTACCGGTGCCTTACACTGCACCAACAGAAGCATTGTGGTCACACATCCCGAACTTAATTTTAGATACTAATCATTTCCTGCTAGCTTTAAATAGCATTAAACTTGATAAAGATAAGAAGTACATACTGTTAAAAACGGATGTAGACAGTCTCTATCCAAATCTACCACCAGATATCTGTCGAAATGATGTTTATGAGTTTTTCCAATACTGTAATATTAATCCCTACAATATTACAAATAGACAGCTTAAACTTTTACTTAACTGGGTGTTGTACCATAATTTTGTAAAATTCAACGATGAAATATTCCAACAAATTCTGGGTATAGTTATGGGCTCTTCCGCCAGTGTTGCTATCGGGAATATAACTGTGTATAAGCAAATTTTAAAAATTCTGTCAAATGAAAATATAATTTTCAATGGTCGTTTCATATATATCTTTTGGTCTTTCGATATCTTTTGGATTGTTAATGTTACTGATATTCCAGATATACATAATTGGATACAGACCATTTTTAACCACAGTTTCTTAAAATTCAC
>JAQFXU010005093.1:0-12222 GCA_034693705.1 Spatulosminthurus flaviceps | reverse complement strand
AAATTATGAGTGACCAAATTAATACTGACTAAAAACATGCTGACAAAATTTAAACTGACGAAATCATGGAGATTCTAAGATGATGAGCGTATTGAGTATTGGGCTTTCGGGTATTATCTATTCCTGTTGAAATATGTACACGCTTGGCTCTAGTTCTAATATATTTAACGTGGGTTGCAAGCAGGAAGATGTACATACTACCTATGTTCATAGCAGCCATGAGGCATTTATTGATGTTCAGAGCCTTTCATATCATTTCAATGCTATTTAATTCAGGTCGATTACTCAAGAACTCACACCTCACACAGCTTTTCTGTTTATCAGATAAGTTTAAAAAACCATAGTATTAATAATTACTATCCTTATAGCCTGCCACATTGTCGTTCTCCCTTCATCAAATAGAAATCTACCTGGGCTCAAATGTTATTTCCTGTTCAATAATAATGACTATTATATACTTCCGCGAAAATCGACGTGGATCCGGAAAAGGTGAATCATCTTTTTCGATTCGTGATGGTGTTCCCATTATTAAAATTATTTTCATGTGTATCACTTTTTAATAATTGGAATACATCAATACTTGGTTAAGAACAAGAATCACATTTAGGCCCATAATAGGTTTAAAAAATGGGAAAATGACAGAATTATAAAATATAATATAATCCAATTATTGAAATGGTTGATATGACAGAATTATTTTTTTCAAAAGTTGTTACGAAAGAAATGACGAAGGTATTTTGAACAAGTTGTTTTCAAATTGAAATTATTACAATTTGTACCATTTGTGACGGTCCACTTACGGGCAGTGACATAAATGACAAAATTACGCATACTTGCATTCTTGCGCCACACTGTCTGGCGTAATAGCGGGGAAAACGATAAAACGTAAACCGGAGTAAGTAGAAGAGAGAGTATTATCTCATTAAAGCAAGAGTACGTCGATCGCTACATCACACTTTGAAAAGGTAAAATAAAATAATTTCAACGATTTAGTTTTGAATCTGCTTATAGAAACTGACAAACCGAGTGTCTTATAATATGTATCGTGTCAACTTGATACTGGCAAGTACCTACATCCCCTTTGCTCCTTTTCCCCCTGGTCCATTCCATGAGAAGCGCTCTCTTCTGTGTGAAACATTGTGTCATTTGCATATATGCTGATGAAGTTTCTAACTGCTAAACAATGCAATGCAGTGGTCTTTGCATAGTCCTTAAATTCATCCATGTATTTGTTCTGAGCAGTGTGCTCTGTATTTCTTGTTGGCATCAGCAGTTCGCACTTTCTACTTTTCATGAAGGTTTAAGTCTTATTGTAGTAGATGGGATGAGATTGTGAAGCTTTTGCTGGATATTGGTGCTGTTGGAAGAGACTTAAATCATGCAATCCTTTTGTTGTTTCTTTCAAATGGGCTATGTAGGATACGGAGTATGGATAATATGAGAGTAGATGGTAGGTAGAGAGGGTGCACATGAAAAAGTATACCTTTCTGTGCTCATCACGTCAGCGTAGACGGAGCTATTGTGGACGCTGGAACCAAGTTTTTCTAATTTATACATGAAGCCCAGTTTGTGATGCTCACCAGAGACACAGAGCTAGAGAGAGAGAGAGTTTCTACCTACTTCCCCACTGACTGCTCCCCGATATTTTTTCACTACAAGCTTGAAGTTGGTCGTCGTTAGTCGTTACTGAACAAAGCAGAAGACATACATGGGACTTGGCTTTAAACCTATTTCGTTCCAATTTCACATTTGAGGCTTAAATCGTATTTGTGTTCTGCAGTATACGCTCTTCCGCACGTATGCGTATTCAGTTAAGACTGAGCGTGTTGCGAACAAAGATACGGTGACGATGATGAACCCAGCCATACGTATGTTTGTATGATGGTGGGATGTGAAAGAAGTAAGGTTGTTGCTTGCAAAGCTCCATGGTTCTCTACATCATCCGCAGACCCGACAGCACAGACGGATGGATCCAGCATATAGAAGTGTATATATTTGTGAGCACAGTAGTATGCATATAAATTCTTTTTTCTATGCATTCATATGGAGCTGTATGTAGGATTCATACTCTAAAGACTCACAAAATATGCCTTTTTGAGCATCAAAAAGGACATGCATGAAGAAGATTGAGCACTCTGTCTGTAGGTCTGTATTATATCTACATCTAACTTAAGCGATTACATATCATATGTGCTACAGGGTACATATTCTGGTATGGACGAGCCTGTTTTACTAAACTTATAGCCTCTGATTTCCTACCCCTCCAGAATATACACAAAGGCATACACACACTAGTGTGTGTGTGCAACATGCAACCCTTGATTCAATGTGGTCGTTGTCCCAATATGAACATACGGAGGATGGCCAAAGTTGTACACCAGAGTCGTCGAGCAGGACTTCTTGTTTAGGCACATTGAAGAAAGGTCTATTACAAGTTGCACCACCGTCACTATTATGTTCCATTTGGATTGGGGGGTACATAGCATAGAGTATACCCGCAAAGTATAGTGCATTGAAAAAAAAAACATTATTTAGGGATGAGTACTGCAGTTTGTTCCAACATGCTTTTATTTTATGCTGCTGAAAGATTGTAATGCAGAATTTTCTCATATGAGCTACCATCCTAGTTTTGTTATTGTAGTAAGTACGTGAAAAATACTTGAACGTTAGTATCCCCATATATGAGAAGGAATGGAGATTTGAGATCGGAACGTGTTCGCAGGGGTGATTATACATCCCTTCCACAACTATATTGTCCGTATATGTTGGCACACACGGAGGCAAAAGATGAGCCGTGTAAGGATTTACACTAGGAAAATATGAAATTTCTGGAACACATTTACTCTTTAGGGAAGATGTATTTACATGCATGTTAGTTTCCTATATGTTCCTTTGTAATAATATACTCGTGGTGTATAGCCTACGGTTGACGCTTTTTAATTTATATGTACGTGCAAGTATAGCTAGTGTGGCTATGAGTAGAGGAGCATGTGGGACATGGTAGCTCAACCATATTATGTGGATAGTAGCAAAGAGAGAGGGCCGGGAAGCAGGCAATTCAAGGGGCTACAAGGGTGAGAGTTGAGTCTGGCAGTTTAATAGAGTTTGAGAAGTTCGAACGAAACCTTCATCCTCACAGCTTCTGGTCCTTTTTCGATTCTTTCTCATTCTCTTTCTCTCTGTCCCTGTTTTTTAATAAATAGGAGGAATATTGTCCAGTTATAACTATCTAGAACTGTGTGTGCTAATTGACATATTTCAACTGCTAAAATTTTGGTGTCACTAATTCATTCATCCAAGTGCTTTTATCCAAGTACGGACCTCGTGGTAGATTGTGTTCATTTAGAAACCTGTGTAATACCAGTTCCCTGGGAAATATGGGAATATTTTCGTAGTACTTACGTTTACAGACACATCGGTCTGGTCAAGATCTCATGAAATTGTTGATTTTGTATTTACCGACACTTATTTACCGAACGATTCAGTCAGTTCAGTGAGTTTCATCAGTGCCCAATCATGTCTTTCAGATACTAGATGTACATACCATATAATATTGTTATAATAGTGACTTGCAGGGTCTTAAAATAACCCTTTTCGGAATCGTCAGCTTTCGGGAAACGTACAAGGTAATTAGCTTTACCCAGAGGGTATGGTATACTATATGTCAAGAACCTATCACATTTATTTCTAAATTCTTCCGTCAAAACATTTTGAGTTGGAAAGTTGTGCCGGATTATAACCGGAGCGGTTTTTCTTGGATGCAATATTAAAATCGTGTATGGCTTCCCCTTTAAAATTGATTTTCCAACTGCGATCAGGAGGAGCAAGAGAGACATGTAACTTGTAGTTACGTACTACTACATGCAGGCATGAAATAAAACACGCGTCGTTGTAAGCCACGTTCTCGTCGAAGGAATCAATACGAACTTTTATGGGAAACTTTTCAGCTCTGATACAAAGGCTGTGTAGTAATTGATTGACAATTTCTTCCATCGACTGCTACAACTACCCGTCTTTTACTATTGACATGCCATGTGGTCAGTGTGGTGTAAGAGGTGGAAATGTAAACGCACTTACACAGTTCATAGATCATAGTTACTACTCGTAAGTACGTAAGGCATGTAGCAAAACAAATGAATTATATTTGCTTTCCTGACCAAGCGGATTCCAGTGGTTTCTGAAGCAAATTATTGTTGACATTTAGACTTTATTTTTATGCGGTAGCGTGTAGCCATAGCTGTTATGTTATCGAAAGATTCAGCATACGTATTGTATTGTTGGTTAGGTCACTGACAATGAGCTCTGATTCCTTTTAATTGCTACCGTGTTATCGTAGACTGGAGTTCATTATTATCAATAGCGAGATAATTAGGAGCAGAAACAGCAATGGAAAGTGATGCTTATAATCAGTATTTGAACATTTTCAACGATCTATATAATCCATCATGTGAAGGACATTTGTTTATAATGGAGTGACATTTCATCTGTGGATTGAATTCCATTTAGAAAGAATGGGCTGTGTTACTTGAATATTCGAAGAGTATACCCAATTCAAAGTTTTGCTTATTCTAATGAGTTTGTCGAGACGACTGTAAGTTGTAATTTTAAAGTATTTTCATGACATTTAATCATTTTGGTGGGCTATGTTATTGTTTTTCCTCTGCTCCTTATATGTAGGTATATGTACCCAAACTTTTTTCTTCACTTCAACAGCTATGTATTGCAGTTCTACAAGGTGCACCTCTGACTCAGTTATAAAAATGCTTATGGTAGGGACCAGTTAGGTGCCAATGAGGGTAGTGTTGTGTGTATGTAGTGCTCTATTTGGCCTTCATACGATTCGGGAAAGTAAGGGAATGATTTTCCTACGGTTGACCCGTTCTGTCCTTGTAGGTTTACGAAAGGCAATAATATCCGCAGGTATGATATTAATAGGTGCGGATTAGGACAAGGTGACCATTGACTTGATTCGTGGACATGCCTTACCTACACACTTGGAGGTACAAAAGGGAATTTAGTTTAGAGGTAGGCCATTCACTAATCCATAGGTCAAGTATTTATGACTTTAGTCATACCTTTCCTCTTCTCTGTGCTCTCGTCGTTTACAGGTATACTGCACGCTCACTCGTGGACTTCCTGGAAAAACACTTTAAAGTCTAACAACACTGTGCTGATTCCTGTACTATAATTTTTAACGCGAACATCAACATTGATGACGTCAATGGTGAACTTAAGAAAAGGAGAAAATTCTTTGCTCCCAGACACTTGTGAGAATTTAAAAAAAGTATTTGAAACGACAGTAGCAGTAAAGAGCCTTTTAATAACTAATAACTATGGAAGATGTTCGATATGTATTAGGCTTCTTTGAAGCTTCATATACCTATCGTTAATAATTATAATTACTACACTTTATACTTGGAATTAAGTCTGTAAGGTACCATGGAGTCTGAATGGTGTCGAGATTCATGAGATAGTAAGTGGAATATAAACTCATCGATGGGAAATGCGAAGCATTACTATTCACAAAGTGTCCCTTTGAGTTGTTTTGAAACAACTGTTGAAGGAACAGTATGCATATGCATGCAAATTTTGTGTTCGTTAATACTACGACATGTTAAGATTAATCCCGAGGTTCACATTTTACATACAGTTTGTAGGTACAGATATTTCTGAACGAGTTCTTACACATGCTATACATTACAATACAATGCAGTGTCGTGGATTACGGTGACAAGTACATGAAAAAGAGGCTTTTTGATTTCAAAAAAGAAATTTCTGTTGCGCTTCTCCTCTGTAAATTGAATTTTATAGACTTTCAGTATGAGAGTCATATAACAAGGAAAAAACAGGGTACCACTGGTGAATCCTAAAGTTCTTGAAGCTTGTAAAAGATTACAGGGTCTCATAAACTAGCTCGTTAAATGTTTTTTTGCAGTCCCCGTCGTTTTCAATGAAACTTACTTACTTTTGATAAGGTTGTTGGAGAATTTTGAGACTTGATTTTTAAAATTCTCATCACTGGAGTTGCTTGAAACTCACAATATTTCCTTCCTGGCACTCTGATGTTGTTATTTTTCTCGACTAGTAAAGCTACGCTACGGTTGTCCCGCGGCTGCCTTACATGGGTTTACTTTCCTCTATAGGGGTAGATGTCCTACCATCCTCTCGCAGACTATTTTGCCTGCTTTTAGTGCTTTTCACGGAATTGCTGCTACAAATTTTTATTTAGTTTTTAATTGTATTATCAATTCATCGTTGTAGATTGAACTACTAGTTCGAAGGATGCAGTTTACAGTTGTGCAATACTAGTGTTGTGATGGAATTTTCGAAATTGTTGGGATACAGTGCCTTCTTAAGGAAGAAATAATATATAATAAAATATTGCTATTATAACAAAATTGTCTTGCAGTAGGTTACCGAGTACCCTTATTTTGGTAGGCCAGGAATTGAGGTACCAATGAGCACCTAGGAGGGCAGAAATATTATTTCCGGAACTACCAAAAGGACGGTTCAGATCAATGTGCTTCCAATCTCTTTTAGGGTTGAAAGCAGACAAGAAATGGTTATTCATTTCTTATCGTTTGCTATTTATTACTCCAGGAGTGAATCGTAGACCTCTTTTAATCTTTTCCAACAATAGAGGGTGAAAATGTTTTAGTATTATAAACTTCATAAGGATCATGATCCATAGAATTAATATTCATTATAATTATTATATATTAATAGAAGTTGTGTAAAATGATTTTTCTCGGTTTTTTGGTAAAGTATGTTAAAATGACAGAAAATACTTTTCACTAATTCGTAATTTGGTACATGAGGTGTAAACTTTATATGAAAAAGAAAGTACGCTGGGGGTTCAATTTTTTATGCCCTAGTGCCTAGTAACATGAACTTGGTTGGAGCTATGGTTTGCATGTGTTCTTGAGTGCGTCGTGCGTGGAGGGTTGCCGTGAAAGTATTAAATTTGCGTGTACATATTTATTTATATGTTTGTAGCAAGTATATACATATATTGTTGTATGTATGGAAATATGGATGAGCCTCGACAGAAAATATCTTTTGGTCCACGTTTTACCGTCATCTTGATGATGATTCGGCATTCGGCCCCAAGCATTTTCCAACAGTGTCGAACAGTAGTAGCTCCGAGGAGGGTGCATAAAAAACGTCAAACCCTCTCTTAAGTTTCCACGTGGAAATGTCGGAATGAGCTGCTTGTTTTGTCTTGTGTTTTGACTTGAAGTCCTCTGTTTATTTTCGGCTGCTGCTGAACTCTCACTTAGTCTCTCACATTTTCTGTTGCTGTAACAAACTTTAACTGCTTTTGCACTACGTTACCGGGGCTGTATGCGTTCAACCTCTTCCATGCTTCCTGTTGTCATACCTTTTTACTTAAGTCTTCCAGTCTGTTGGGAGCGAAATTAGGAGAGAGGCTCTGTATGTACTCCATTATTTCTTGGTCTAACAAATTAAGTTCGCCAGTTTTGAGCTTACGAAAGAACGTCAATACATTGACATTCCCATCTACAGATAGATCAAGAGATATAATATAAACAAAGGTTTTCTCATGAAAATATGATCTGATGATGTATCACGTGGAAGAACTTTAGAATATTTAGAAAATATAATATACCCAGTTTCATACATGGATAATTTTAACTACTTACTTAAATGGACTTAGTTAGTAGGAATGCTTTCTAAGAAGATTAGAAATCCCGAATACTTGAGGAAGTTAAAGAAAAAATTATTTCTGGTTTAGTCACTTTGGCTATAGTAATGTCAATAAATTATTGAATAATTGGTAATAACACTCATTGTATCATAATAAAACTGGTGGAACATGTATAATATACTTACAGTTAGTTAGCCTTTCCAATGGTATTGATGAGGTTGTCTAGCAGACACGGGCAATGGTTTGGTCTAGGTGAATCCTCCAATGCTTCATACCTTTCTGACTGAATGCATACACATGCATCTATATACTTGTGACAGGGAAAGTTGTAAGATTATATCAGGTTATGGGTTTATGCAAATTTGATGAGTTAAGAATCACCTTCGGCCTTATCCCTGCATGGCTTCTTGTCGTGAGACTCTTAAGGAACTAAATGACCCCAGTTGAATGTCCAGATATAGAATGCATGTATCTTAGGTTTCGCTTCCTCTGCATACATGTATACTTATTGTTAGTATGCTGCCTTGGCTGTATGTGATGTACTGCATTTATTTATTGGTACTTCACCATTGCTACAGATTTTATATAAATGTGTATGCGTACGTAAGATGGATAAAGTTTCTGACTTGGTGAATTCAAAATGCATTTTCAGTATTTATCCGTTCTGCTTCCGGTCATGTACTCAGGTGTGATAGTATTGATAGGGTATTTCCAGTTTTTCTTGGGACATTGCTTTCAAAATTTGAAAAAAATGCACTATAAATGTTTTGATTTTATATTAGTATAAATGCTTCCACTTATACATATTCGTTCGTTAGTTTCTAATGGAAACAAGTTTATGCGGGGAGTTTTCGAAATCATTTACCAGCGAAAATTTAGTATGGATATTTTGGTATTTTACTGACTCACATCTTTAATTTAGCATTTGGAAAAGCTGTGGTAGTCGAAAGGAAATCAGTAGTGAATTTTACCTGAAAATTGGATTCTGAATTCTTATGTGAAGAGACTTCTACGATAGTGATGGAACTGTCAACAAAATAAAATAAAATACCATCCGCTTTTCGTATTTTGAAAGGTTTAGAGAACATAAATGGAGGCTTTTGGGTCGATTTTTTGTTACTTGAAATTCATGAGCAAGTGAATGCTTGGTTTTCTGTACCTATGCATTCTATGTACACACATTTTCCTGACCCTGTATTATCCTCCTTAACCTAAGTCTAACCACCTGATGAAAAGGAAATGGCCATTTATGAAGTCAGTACTTTCCAGTATACCTCATCATCACCGTTCATTCACCATGTCCAGGATCCGTGCGACCGTGCGAGTTAGTAAAAATTGCAGCTCACTTCTTTTACTTAAATGGACGTAAGTTGGGTTTTTTGTGAGACTCACCACTCGACAATTGCACGGCATACCTTCTAAACCAAATCATCTCTCTATCTTGCAATGCCAGCGAGTTGTTGTTGAGCATTCCGTGATAGTACAAGAATCCGAACAGAGAGAAGAGTGGTTATGAAGGTTGCGAACACGTGTAAGAGCATAGACATGCACCTCCACCTTTCAGTTAAACGAGGTACACCCTGGACCTAATTATACACCTGGAAACCTTGAAGGAAGAAGCTTAGAGGAACCTTAGGTACCCCGAGCTCCCTTAAAGTACCCCCGCAGTAAGGAGGTATGTTAAGCACTTTAATACCAGAGGGTGTATGTCCGTCGACGTGTATAAGGTCTGTAGATGCGGGACTTGGATTCCCTCAGGATTTAAAGACCTCATATAGACCCTGTGTACTTTTCTGTTTTAAAAAAATGTGTATTACGCTCGCTCGACTTCAACGTGTAGACGTATGCGTGATTGCATTTTATGTGACTACAAATATGCAAGTCTACAGATTATATAAGATCGGTCTTAATACCCGAAGGAAACATTATCTTAGTAGCCCTACAGCCATTCGATACAGGTAAGATAGCAGATAGCTGGCCTTTGTAGGAGAGAATCTAAGCGAAGGAACTTAGCGCAGCTATTCGTAACAGTTAATCTAAAATATCAAGAAAAAAATTAGTTTCCTCAGTTCATTTGATGATAAGATTCAAGACTATAGCTTATACCAGGACCTGAGGATGATCTTACAATGAAGTATTCATCGTTTCTTCTATGAGTGTTCTAGTGTGTTTATGAAATGTATAAAGAAATCATTCTCTAAAACTTGTAAAAGTATAAGAAATGCACACATATATGTTTATATGGCTTAACGTTGGAGGTGGAACTTTAAACCAGATGGTGAGCTAGAGCATTCACATCTTGAGCAGGTGTGTTTGTATGCCTATGGGAATAGCATTGGGTTGCTTGCTAGAATGAGAACAATAGGAGACTAGATAAAAGACATTAGATGTTGTCTCCTTTATGGCATTTACAGTAGGTATCCTCTAACCCATACATTACCACAAAATAGGTGTGCATTTAGTGTGTAGAAGTAATGTGAAGTTGTGTGAGGTAATAGGGCCTACGTACGTGCCATGTCGGCCATTTGAACCGGTGCTCAAATGATTCGCAAAATTTAAGTATAAAACCGAAGAGGTAGATCTGTCAATATCTAGATATAAATAGAAGTAGATAAACCATGGTAAATAGTGATGTAAAAGCGTCAGTTGTCAAGGCGTTACGGAAGGTTTCCTTCTATTAGTTACCATTTCTAATCGAATTTTGAACAATATGGGAGAGATGTGCTAATAATTATAGCTGGTTCTCGCTGGGTGCCTATTAATTTTTGGGAAGATCCTTCAGTATAATATTTATAGTCTACAAGGTCTTGGCAGTAAATTACTTTTGTTTATGCGAAAAAATAGCTTGTATGAATGCTAGTTTCGTATTTACATTGTAATACACCGATTGTCAAGGTTATTTGAAGTATTGTCCCATGCTGAGTAGATCGATTAAGCATTTCTATCAATTAAATGCCTGAGCTAGTTCTGTAAAACGAAATGGCAAGGGATAGTAAGGTAACTTGGGGCATTATGCCAATGTCGGAAATGATGCCGTTGTTGGTAGTTGCTATCTGTGGGGCATGACCGCCGCTGACTTTGCCATGGCAGGGGCATGACGCCCAACTGTACGATGGGGCATAACGCCAATGATTGTGCCATCGTTGGGGCATGATGCCTAAATTCATTGGGCGTCGTGCCCCTGCCATGGCAAAGACAGCGGCGTCATGCCCCACAGATAGCATCACTACCAACAACGGCATCTTTTCCGACATTGGCATAATGCCCCAAGTTACCTTGTAATAATATGCTTTATTGAATTGAAGTGATCATCTTTATTTACTAAAAGCTTCGAGGTGATGATGATGGCGATTGTTGTCCTATATGCACATTACAAGTTGTCAAGCGTATAAAGCACCATCCTAGGGGATTATTCTCGAACAAAAGTTACGATATCGTAACTTCCCATTTCGCAACTAAATGCAACTAAACGTTACAAAAATCGTAACTCCGAACTTATGATCGGACTTACGATCGTAAGTCTTTCGTAATAACGCCCCCAAAGTTGCATAAAATGGTAAAGAAAGTAATAAAATTACGTTTTTTTTATTGAAAACAAACTGTAGTGAGAGTGTTCCCATCCGCATTTGCGGATGGCGTAATTGCTTGTTCAAGATAAGATGATACATTTTAGGTTAAACACCAACACTGCAGCTTTTTAGATTTTCTTTATTTATGTCAGCGATTTCTGATCTTAATGCAAGTAATTTGGACCGTAGAAAAGCTCAAATGCATGCCTTGAAGACCGGAAATTTTGTTTTCTAGTCCAACGTATAAATAGTTTTGAAACCCAAGTTATTTCCTGCCAGAAGAGGAACGAAGGGATCATTGCATTCATTGTTATGAACAATGAAAGCTTAAAGGTGGAGTTAGAGCCACCAAATGAGCAACCGTTCAACAACATACTCTCATTGATAATTGACGGCGTTTTCCACTGTAGCTCTCAAATTTTTGGTGCAAAGAAACATTTGATTTAAAAAACCTTTGAAGCATTGGTTGAGGCGGTTTGTGTTCCTTAGCGAGGGTTCAAAACTAGCTTTCAAAATAATGGCTATTCTTGAACTACATGGGTTTGGTGTGAGAAGATTACGAAGAAGTGTTGAGAATTAAAAAAGTTTCCTTGTAGCTTGCAGGATGATTGACAGTTAAATTAAGGCCCCAAATAAAATTTGGAACACGGTGTAATAATTAATCTAATACTGAATAGTTTATGTTATATGCATTGTGAATGTGTTTCTTGGTTCTGTAATAAGTGCCGTGAATTTATGAGGGAGGATAGAACCCGGAGAGCTTAGATTTCGCACTTATTAGTGTGTGGAAGTTTGGTATTCTGTGGCCTAACAAGAGTATGTGCATAGGACTTCAACAGATCGGAGAAAATATTAGAAGCGTTTAACTTTTGTTCATGAACTGCAGTTGCTGCATCCACAAATAACAATCATAATAATAATAATCACGTAAGGCTCATTGCCCCGGTGTCCCGTTTGTCCCGTTTGTCCCATTTGTCCCGTTTG
>JAQFXU010005092.1:0-12222 GCA_034693705.1 Spatulosminthurus flaviceps | reverse complement strand
GCTAGCTCTGAAATTTCGAGCAAAACAATTCCGCTTGGCCCGTTGCGTCACTATAGCTAATTTCGCTGGTGAAACAAGATTGTGTAATTGCACGCAAACTTCTCATAGACTTGTATTGTTTCACACATATCTTACGAGGTTATTCTACGACAAAAAGTATCATTTGAGTATCTTCTCCCTTTACGAAATAAGGGGACGATGTTTTAAAAAACAAATTTTTATCTTTCTCAGAGAAAGCCCCTTTTTTAGCAATAATTTAGCCAATGATTGATCACGTGCGTGGGAAATGTCAATGTCCTAGAACTGAACCAGCCTAAATTAACTAAACTATAGAAATGTATAAGCTTGTATAAGTATAAAATACAATATATAAATATACTCACAATTTCCCGAATATTCATCACGATTTCACCGGCATGTTCCCGACAAATCTTCAGGATCTCATCAGCTTCGTCGTAGGCCGTACTTTCAGTCGCCATGGGGTTCCGTTCCGTCTCGTCCTCAATGAGTACGTCAACTTCACGCAAATTCTTGAAGAATGTGGTGAAATTCAAGCTCAACAGTTTGTAGTTGATCGCAAAGGCTCTCAACTGATTCAGTTCTGACTTCAAAACCTCTTCGTTTTCCCGTTCGCTCTCTGCTCACATATATGACACACACAAGACAGTAGATTTAATCGGAGCTATGATTTCACATTCCATTTAGAAAAAAACGATTTTCTGGAAAAATAATGTGCTCAAAGGTAGACATCCCCTCATTCATTCACTCTAGCTTAAGCCAACATGCTCTTAGTACATAGGCGAATCAGATTTTTCACTAATGCTTTTTGTCACCAATTTTCTCCTTTCCTCACCAGAAAATCCAGAGAATTTTTATTGAGATTTTTCCTGAAAACCTACCAGTTTTCATCTCCAATCTCCCAGTATTTTTAACAATCACTTTTGGTTTTACAGAGAAACTTTCTACTCAAAAGTAAACATTAAACTTTTTTTCTGCGAAAATATCAACCAATCTTTTAAGAGTTGAACAAATTAAGACATTAAGAGTAAAAATTTAGGTAGACAGAGACAGAATGAGAGAGAGAGAAAGAGGGAGAGGCAGGGGCAAGTTATGAACACGTAACCGAGTCTCGTTCGAGACTAAACACAATTTTAGACAGTCCAGTGTGGCAAGTATAGTCCAACAACACCAAAATATCCATATTTCACTTCCAGTCTACTAACCTCCTCCAGTCTACAGCGGTGAGATTTTTTCCAAATCTAATAAAGTTTACGAAACTTCCAAGGAACAGGGGCACACGAAGAGTAAATAAACATGAGAAGACCAATGTGCAGTATCAATACATCATATGTACACAACCATGTATTCTGCACCAGAAGAAAGCGATTTTTTTCAGACAAAAACCTGTATGTAAGAAACTTCAGAGTTGGGAAATCCAAATATCCGAGCAAGGGAAATAGTAAAAGAGTAGTAACGAGTAGCGGAAGTAACAAGGAGAGAGAAAATGTGAAATTATAACAAAATGCAGAGACAGGTTCCCAACGTGCTCTGTCCTCTCAACCGTCATTCCACCCAATGCAATGGAAATATAAACTCATTGGAAACATACAGTGAAGCGTATGCTCCACCGCTACTCAATACACACCTCCCCTCAATAGTATTATACACTAGCACTAGCAGACGTGTATATCCATCTAAAACCAGATGATCATCTTCCCGCAAAAGAACAACAACCGATACACTTGTGAAATATATAGCAAAATCCACTATACTATTACCGCATGGTCGTATATAGTGAAAGAAGAAAGGGAGAATAAATATTTTTTCCCCATTTTATATCCTCCTATCTTATCTCTTATCTTTCTCATCCCTTCCCACTACATTCAAAAGGCAAAGGAAAGATCTAAGGGAAAATCAAGTCGGTTCTCAAAAAGACGCACCAAACAAATAATAGTCAGATTGAAGAGAAGAAGATACAGCAAAAGTATAAGGCACAAAGTAACGTAGGATAAACCCCATGAGTCAATGCCACAAAATATGTCATACACAAAATATTAAAAGCCTCCACAGAAAAAGCTGGGTGCTTCGTAGGTGGAAGTTCCTCTTTAGGAAAAAGGAATACATATTAATAAAAGAGGAATGAAAACTTTCCATAGCCTTGGTAACACAAGTATCCTAACCGCAATCCAATATTCACTTTCCCTGGGTGTATCATTTACAAATAAGAAACTTACTCTCTCACAGAATTTCACATAATAAATAAATACTCGCGTGGAGAAAATCTTATAACCTATAACTTCAAGTCAGCTCAAGAGAAGAGAGAGACAAGACAGTCTCAATGCTCTCATGGTCATGACAACGGCATGGTATGGATAACGTGTGAGGAACACATTTGAGGCATCAGGTCAGGTTATAAGTATATGGAGAAAAAAAGCTTGCGAACTAACCCAGTAAAGCACCAAGATCAAGCTCCAGTTGGCCCACTTGAGTCAAGACATGATTTAGAGTCGACTCAATGTGTGTAAGGACGGCGTCCGTCTCGGCACCTTTGGGCTGATGTGGTGTCGTCGGTAGCGGTGGTGATCGGGGGGTCGCATCTGGCAAGATTGGATATGAGGACTGGATCAAATCCGCACAACTATCCATAGTCTATTTATAAAAATTTCATCATTACATTATTAATCAGTCTGTCATATATGTCGAAATTAGGTCTTCATATTAATTTAAACACACATGTACATACATTAAAAAGCCCTATTTTATATATACTAAATACACATAGAGTATATGAGAAAATCCGTTTTTCTCGCACATATAAATATCCTCAAACTTTTCATATCATCTAATACTAACTTGACACTTCTGAGACTTTTTTCTTGAGTAGCGCATAAAGTAAAAATTGATGTTAAGTTTCCAAGTTTTTGGATACTGCCAAATTTATTCATTGAATAAAAAAACTATTTTTTCTTAATCTTTTTTTCAAGTATCTTTCTTCAAATTAGCCTTGAGAATTCTTACCGACAAATTCAACAGCACACATATGTATTTTTAACTTCCTTTCTAACCCTCACTGCTCACAATTCTATGTATGAGAAAGTGATCCAATTTCAAAGAGCATGAAAATAAAAATATAGGAATTTCATAGCTGTAGATTTAACATTTAACTGCCAATATGATCTACCTCACAAATTATTACTGCTCCACCTTATATCACAGGATTAATGTCTATCTCTATCGATATAAAATAGTAAAAACTATTTCTGCTTCACTATATAAAAGAAAGTATGTCAAAGGGAGCGAGCGGTGTATTTAATATCATTATATTTTATTTATCATGGGCAGAGCCATTCACAAAGGTTATAGCTGTCTGATCCGTTAAAAACTCCGAGGTTTCCTCTAAATCTGTTTTAAATTTTCTAATCGCCACAATAAATCTGAATCTACATTTTTTGCAGTTTGTAGCAAGTGCAATTCAACGGAAATACGCACGAACTGGATTACTTTCTTTCCATTTCTCGGTCAATTATAAAAAAAGCAAAGTATATAAAAATATAATCCTTACATCAAAAGCATTGAGATATTTATTTTCAGTAGGAAGATAAGGTACGCTTATAAAGCAAAACTATACGAGCTAGCTGTGTACCTTTAATAACACATTTACTACATAGCCTCCAGCGTGAGAGATACATGAGATGAAGGAGTGAAGACTCATAAAAATGGCAAGTTAAAATTCATGTGAAGCTTTCCTCTATCTCTCTCTCTCACGCTGTACTATATAAATACAAGGGAATCCTTTAACTAACTAGGAAAAAGGATGAAGCTCATCGTATAAATATAGTGAAATTGGCAGATTGACAGACAGCGTGTGTCACACACTGAGAACACATGTTGACTTCACTTCTGTTCTAGTTTCACCGATTTTTAATGCCCCACATAAAAAAAACTATTACACAAATCCTTCCTATGTCTCCTATGATTTTCACTTACCGCACATCAACTTCTCCCCCCAGAGTTTATTAAACCAATGTGTGATTGCAATCTATAATGTTAATTAATGGGGGAATAGAAAAATACTTGGAATTATACGATGAGAGAAAATTCCACGAAGCTTATAGAAACTCACGGAATTTTATTGGACGAATACCATAAAAATTGCACTTCACCAATAAAAAGTTGCGTGTAAAAAGAATGAACGAATGAAACGAATGATTTGGTTGTAGTTTTTAAAAAGGAAGCGTATCAAGTTCCAAGAAATATAAACTGGTTGATTTAGGAAATAAAAGTGAAAAATGCTCCGGATGAGAGGAACTTCTACTATAGAAGTAACTCTGGTAATGTGAAACAACTACAAAACCTGTGCAAGTAATGACTGGAAGGGAGCAAGGAAACAAATAGTTCCGAGCCTTTTGTTCTCTTTTACGTTGGTGTGAATCGAAGTGTAGGGAAAAGTGTTTAAATCTTACTTTGGAAATTTGGCGAATCATCTCCTCCGTCGCTTGCTTTTTTGCCTCAGCTGCTTTGTCAAGTCTTCCGTGGATATTGCTGAGAATTTCCTTGATTTTCAGACAGGCTTGTTCAGTTCCGAAGGCGGAGTCGAGTTTCTCAGCCTGTGGATACACAAAAAGGTTTATATAGGAGAGAGAAAGTACATGGTCTGTTTAAACTTCATAGTTTCACTTTTATTTTATTTCTTGTGTTCTTCTAATAGCATCACTACTACTGCTACGACTACTACTATTACTACTACAACTACACACAAGATCTTGGGTCCTTTTAGAAATTCTACTACTACCATCTGCGCCTTTTAATGTTTTTTCTACCAGAATAATGGTCTGCTCACGTACATTCAAAAAAAAGAGTATACTATAGAGGAAGAAAGAAACCATCTAACCAATGGGCATTACTAATCGTAGGAGGAAGAAAGGAAGAAGAGCAAAAATCCTTTAAATGCCCCCAAAAAAGTATAGTCAAGAGTATTTACTATCGAATGGTATAGAATTACAGGGGGAGTAGCAATACTCAACTTTATGCACAGCTATCGAGTATATATGTGTATGTGTAGGAAGTCTAAATTATTTTTCCTACTTCTTAAGAGCAAGAGTAAATACATTATTTTTCTATTAGTATTTGATGATGACAAAGAGGAAGCACATCCGTTCTATATCATTTTACTTTTGTCGAAACTTAAATCAATTTTCCGGAGAAGAGGTTGTACAGACAACTTTGATCATGTAAGATAATATAAGAGGCTGTAATGTAATCATAATGGTACATATTTGACGTCTTCCTCCAATTTGTCAGAAAATAGCGTATATATTGGCAAGTTTTGCAGGAAATGTGAGTTTAAAAAATTCTTCTTTTAAAAAAGAGGCTGAGAACCTTTCTCCCTCTTCCTGTACACTTCCTCTGACTACATATATGTAAAAGGAACAAAGGGTTCTAAGGAATATTCATTATTACTAACAGGGGGAAACCAAAAGAATGAGAAAGATCGTCGTTGTAAACTACAGAAAATCTACCTACGCGAACTACTGAGGATTTCTCTAGACTATGATGGTAAAACAAGCCTAAAGGGAAAGCACTGACTGACATGAATTTTAAAAGTTTCTTCAAAGCCCAAGTTTATGCAAGAGCCTACAATTGAAGGATTTTAAGTTGTTAAGGAATTTTAAAACAAAGTGAATTGGCTAAACATCTGTCGTAAAAAATTAGGCTTCGAATAGTAGAGAAAATTCTTTTCTTGAAGCAAAGAAGGAAGTAAGGTACGTTTGAGGATATTGCTTGTAAAACTTATACATGCTGACTTTATGTATCGTGTAATTAAAAGAATATAAATCCCATTCATTTTCTTAACATTTTTCTAACGGACCTCATCAAAAAGAAAAAAATGAAAATCGAAGAAAAAACGTTTAATTTGACAAATCGACCATGCCAAATCCTAATAAGAAAAAGCTAAGATCTTTTGTCGCTTCTGAAGATAATGCGTGGTATGATGAGAGATGGGAGATATTTTTCAAATAATGAAGCCTCTTTGCAACAAAAAAAAAGGTTATGGGAGAAAAATGGTGGAAGGAAAAGACAGTGATGATAGAGAATGATGATAGACGGGGAAATGTTGGGAATGAATCGTTTTCATCATGACGACACCTGCGGAGCCTCATTGGATGGGAATGTTCAAGTGGTGTATCTAAATTGCAATTTGCTTGGACTAACTATCCCTACTTGAATTCGCAGGATGGAACTACTTTGAAGATGGAAGTGGTTACGTTTTATTATTACACGTTCCAACATGTCCTCTCATATTCGGGCTGTACGTCCAAAGTGGATGAGTGTTACCTTGCATTTGACACACGGAACTATACCAAAACTTTTTCCAGAGCACTTTTAGTTTCCGCATGAACTACAGAGATAACGCTATTACAACTGTTTTTAGAAATATGCTTGGACATTTATAGTATACCTTGCACATGAAAGTGAATCTTTTATATTTTACATGTGGGTCCAGATGGAATGATATTCTAGAAAAACCTATCATTTGTAATGTACTAAAGCTCAAGGCTGATAAACTGTAATGCAAAGAGAATACCACCCGACCGACACTGCTACTGACAATACAAGAAAGAGCACAGGACTCAGTGTGTAAAAGAGCATATAATTTACACGCTTGTGTGAGTGTTAGCATTATATGTTCTAGTTTTGTGAATTAAATGTACTAAAAGTGTATCTATAGTTTGTAGTTTGTGATTTAATTTTCCTCTCTCGTATATTCCGCACAAGTTTCTACGCTCTTCCTGCCCTCCTCGCTCATTTCCAGTTTATTTCAAAGCATGATTGAGCAGAGCTCACGTTCATGGATGGATAGGAAGTAGTAGGACGTAGTATATATAGGGAAGAGTAACAGAGAGAAAATAGAAAGAGACAGAATGGTTAGTAAAAGCCTTTCGAGTGGAGAGTGAGGTAGGCTGGTTAAAAGCTTTCCTAGCAACACTTTCGATGAAATGGAAATTGATGATTAATTTCGCTTTACACTTTCACTAGTTTCACTCTTTCTACATAAAATATTACCAACAACAGAGTAAAAATATGGGAAATTCTCCCAAGCGGAGGAAAACAAACTATGAAATATTTTTGCAGTGCTGATAAATTCCCAGGTAAACTTTTTAAAATAACTTGGGGTTTAAACCTGGAGCTCATGTCCTGATCCTGGAATGATTTTTAGTGCCAGTTGTTATTTGTTCACGGATGGTTTTTTGTGAGACATAGTTTTTTAATGTGAGGATATGGTTTCGAATGTATAAAATAATGATTTCTTAGTTCTTAGTAATGTGTGAGTTAGTTGTAGTTGGTAAATTCAAATTATCGCTTCATTAATGAATTATTTACTTTGTCTATTTATTTACCGGCAATAATATTTTCTTAGGATTCTTTAATAATGCAGGACCTGTTTGTACATCTGCTTCTATGCAGATTGTGTTGACAAGTATTTGTTAAAATGAGAGGTTTTTTTGCATGTGTTTTCCATGCTAGTGTAGGCCTATGTCATATGTGTGGTTTCGTATAGGATACGGGGAAAGCAGATTAGTAAAAGCCAACAAAAGGTAGACATGTTTACAAAAGTTTCTGAAAGAGCTTTGATTAATTTCTATGCTTCCAGCTCCTTCTAAATAATGACTTGAGAAATGGACAAGAAAAGTGTCAAGGATGTTTTTGTAATTATGTACATTCAGAGATTTGGTGGTTTTGATAGATCAACATGAGAGTGAGAATTTGGAACCCCCCTTACAACTGATATTCTGCAATGGTGTCTAATGGAAGAAAATGAAAGGTACATACTGTGATTTTTTTACTCTTATCGACCATTAGATAGGCCAGCGAATAGTGAAAAGGCCTATTTTCTCCAACTTTTTACTGCGTTGACCTACAATACAATATTATTTATGGTAGGCATAGTTGAATGTTAGAAAAGACTTCTAGACTGACAGCATTTCAACATAATTTTAACCCTTTCAGAAGTTCCTACGTAACATGAAAGTTGATGGAAGAAAATTGGAAATTTTTTCCCGAAATTTTGTACCTGTCAATTGCAATCTCTGTATAACTTTGAATTTACTTTACGTAGAAAAATAGAATTTGTATAAAAGAGAATTTTAAATGTCTGCCTGCGGTTACCATGCCATTGAACCCAATTTGCAAAGAATCAGTTTGTTAGGGGGTCCCTAGCCCGAATTTATACTTATGATCAACCATTCATAAAGGTTAAAACGACGCACCTGTCTGCACGCTTGGAGAAAGCCCTCACCAAAGTCGTCTAATTTGATCAATTTCTCTCGGAAAGGAGTCTCACTCGAAGGTATTCCCTTTATAGGCTGTGTTTTCCTCAGCTTTGTCTGCTCCTCTCCGTTCCGTTCGGCCAAATCATTCTCTACAATCTGAGCTTGTTTGAGGATTTCCAGGTAGTACTCAGTCAAAGCAAGACGCCTTTCCGTCGACTCAATCAGTTCTTTCATGAATTGATTCAATGAGGAAACTTTTTCTTCCAAATCATCACTTTTTATTTCTTCATCCAGCTCAAATACCACTTGTTTGCTTTCAATCTCTGTTAATTTACACCGCAGGTTGTCACGCAGGGCTTCTGCAGATGACGGCTCTGGACCAAGATTTTGCTCCGACTTTAAAGAAGAATCCACATCGATCAGATACGAGTATAGCTAGAAACATAGGGTGAGAGAGAAAACAAGGGTAATCCGATTACTTCAAAGCTATATTCCCGTAATTAGTCATAACCCTCCACAGTTCCTACAACTTTCCAGGCAGTTGAATAATGCATTTATACGCACAAAGCTTATAAGCATGAAAACTATGCTAATCTAAAATAACCTTATAGCCATTTTCACAATGAGCCCAAGTGTGGTTCAAAATTTCAAAACAAATTTAAACAAGATAAAATCTAAATTTTACTGGAATTGAATCCAATATTTGTACTCAAAACAAATACAGTACGTGCAAGGAAAGGAGATGCTAAGAACATAAAATATTTGTATAGTCAGAAAGCCAAAGCAATGTTTTTACTTTATTATAGTTCTGGAGGAATTCATTCAAAATTGTCGTCTTGTACATGACATCTTCAGCTTGAACAACTTGGTTCTTCCTACCGAGTATTTCATCATAGGCGGTTCTTACTCCCTGGAAGAATCAATGGGAGGTTAAATACAATGACGTCCATATTTATATAGTAAAGATAAATACATAAATCAATCGTTTCAGAGCTTATAATAAATTAATATAATAAAGTCATATGCCTTAAAATTAGTATATAAATTCAATGCCTCTAATTCCCTTACATTAGCATCGGGATTGTCCCAGCCAAAATTATTGAGTAGAAGTTGACCTTTGTTGAGAGGAGTGATTGTGATCTCGTTCAATCGCTTTATCAGCTCCGGCTCCTCTGGTCCAAGTTCATCAAGTTCATCGTGAGCCTAGAGAGTTTATTTAAATTACTAGCTAATAAATTATCACTTGGTTTCCTTATCCACGTATACCGACAGTTTACAAACCACTCGTCCCTATAGCTAAAGCGATACATCATCTCGAGGGGACAATCTTGTATGTCTCAATCAAGCACGAGCGAGTGCCTGGAAGATTCTCATATCAAGACTTTTGAAAGGAACTATTCGAGCTAAATTCTCTTGTTTTGGTCTTGAAAATCTGACTTTAAATAAAATATAATCATTTCATCTCAATAGTGATTGAATCCTTAAAAATTTCTCTCCTTCTGACTGAGTAAACGTCTACATTTTTTAAAACTAATAAAGTTGTACAAGCTTTGATCTGAAGTTATCTAAGGCTTAATATGCACATTCCAAGAGAAACAAAATTCCTTATTCAAAACCCGCAATAATGAATTTACATAATATAACATGATTAAAAACACGAGCCATGATTCTTATTGTGAAGATGAATACGCCCAATAATAGTACATTACCTTAGAGACTAGCTGAAAGAATTCCAAGCAGAGGTTCAATTTATATCTCATTTCCTCCGCAAGACTGATAATTTGATTGCAATCATCGATTATTTGGAAGGAATCCTTTTTCAAACCAGATTCTGCAATATGTCGAAATTTTGTCTTATCCATCGTATTAGCTACTTGAATGGTCCTATCACGTTGTTCCTGGAAGAAACCAAAGATATTTCATTATTGAGTATTTTAATTAATTTAAGTACATGAAACGAAGTTTTTCAAACCCCCCATAATCAGTTTTTGAGTTTTGTCTGAAAAGTTCTAGCATGTATTTTAGTTGACGGCACTCATTTTAATATCATCCTGCCATCTATTTAAAATTAGATGCAGCTCAGGCAATGGAGCTTGGCAGAATTCGTTTTATAAGTATTAGCAAGGCAACTTTACTATGTCTTTGTCTATACCAAGAAACGTTTTTCTACGAATAATTTCTGAGATTTTACATTTCATCTCCATTTTCTCCTCGAAGTCATAATATCGGTTTTCCTTGCTGGGTCGCTCAAATATGCTTGAAATTAATTGGACGCGTGCAATACAAGCTAAATGAAAGTATAGACAAATATTTAATAAAATAAATACCTGGATTTTAATGACTCGATTATCTAAATCAGTAACAAGATCATTTACAGATGTGACATCTGAGCCGTAATAGGGATTGAGAGCACGGTGTTCTTGAATTTCACGTTTAATTTGCCTCAAATTATTTTGTAATCCCATAAATTTAAGTTGCTCATTTAATTTTTCTTGCTTGGTTCGGAACCTTTCCTCTAGAATTCCTCGTCTGTCATGAAGCTTCTCTAGCCATCTTTGAACTTGTGATATAGCTACATAGATTAAAAAAGAAAGGTTAATTATTTCGGTGCTTGAAAATTATAAATTAAAATTATGGTATGTAAGTATGTTCATTTAAAAAAACCACATCAACATTATTTCATGTTACTCACAAAACTGAGCTTGAATTGCCCCATAATCCGGTCTTGAGTCAATTGTCCTTTGCTCCTCAAGTTTATCAATTAAAGTTTGTCCTTCTTCAAGACATCGCAAGAATGAGGATAACATTGATTTCCGTAGTAATTTTGATCGGCTAATTAACTCTTGGCAAGCTTCGATCGTTTCGGGATTCTCGCAAGACGCATTCTCCACTTGAATTATCTTTGCGGAACATTCTTCTAATTCCCTACGATTGTTGAATCATACAAGAAAGAAAAACATCATTAAAAATGTACCAACAAGCTTGAGCAATTCAGAATGAGACAATTCAGCCTGAATTGCTCATACGTCAAATTCTTTGATCAAACTCTGTAAATCCTATCATCTTTTGTTATATATGTATTTACATGTATCCATATGTAGATACGTAACAAGTATTTTACAAATTTTATACAAACTGACGTGTGCACTGATGTATTAAATTTCAGGATAGTTTTTCGTTGCTCCAGCTGGTTATTTAAATCCTTCCAGGCTAGTCCTAATGATTCCGCCATAGCAGCGTAGACTTCAGCTCGAGGCTTTTGTGTCGATATCAATTGATCCGCTTGTCGTAATAACTCCTCCACAGGACTTTGTTTACTCTAAAGAAAAAGTGAAACATTTCTGTGAAATAGGAATTTCACAATTTACTATATATCTACGTCTCACTCTGTCAGCCATCTCATACCATTGCATTCTATATATACTCTTCCAATTTGACACCTTCTCATAAATATTCATTTTTTCCCGTGGGCTCATAAATTTCACAAGAAGTTCCAACAGAAATCGTTACTTACATTTCCATTTTTACTATATATTTCACACTAGAAAGTTAGAGGAACTTTTTACGTGTGTCCCGTGTATAAAACTTATAGCGCTCACCGAACGTATAGATGAAAATTTTGTCTGTAAAAATCTGGTTTATGCGTTGCGTTAAATAAGTGCTATAATTTTTATACGGGCCATGCGTACAGAGTTGCGCTAACTGCCTACTATTTATTACAACTTTGTTAAAAAATCCACTACATTATAATTATATGTAGCTACCATTTATGCCCATCCTACATTGAAGATAGCTCAATGAAAAATTACAAAATATAAATCAGTAACCACCCACTTGAAAATTTCCCAGAGAGACATTTAAGAAAAATCTGGAACAAATCTTAAACGAATTCTTACAAGATTAAACCTAATTGATACGTGTGCACGTAAAATAACATTGGGAAGATTTT
>JAQFXU010005091.1:0-12224 GCA_034693705.1 Spatulosminthurus flaviceps | reverse complement strand
AAAGTTAGAATCAAGTTGTTTATTAATAATCGTGTGAAGATTATTGTGCTCTCAAAGAGTGGGAAGGTAGAGTTCCCACCTTGACCGAGTATATAAACTGAGTGAGAGCTGTAAAAAATTCATACACCAAAAAGTATCCCAGATTTAAGCAGAAGTGAGTAAAAAGGAGATTTTTTTCACAATCCAGCGAAAACAGGTCTTCCTATTCCTATGTCAACCTACGTACAAGAAATAATGGGATGACGTGTGCGAACTTTCAATTCTATTTACACAAATCCTTTATACAAATAATAATATACAGGAGGAAAAGTTATTATTACAATCTAACAACTTCTCACAACCCACTCCTTTCCACTCAACTGACGTTTAAAGTGAAAACATCAGTCGACAAAGAGCTCCTTATGAAATTTTACTTTCACTTACACAACACACTCACGCATAGACACATACACACATACGAGAATTCGTTGAGGAAAAAAACTGCCTTACTTTGTTACCTAAACAACACATTTCCATACACAAAATACAATTTCTAAAAAGAAAAATCAAATTTTTTACACTAAACTAAATTCAAAGGCAGTTTTTTCCCCTCAAGACCTATATATAGCAACTAAACGTAAGTATCTTTGACGTATATGCACATTACGATCAAATCTGATCTTGAAACATTTTAGTTTTTTTTCAGGATGGAATGGAGTGTCTCCCTGGGTTATTTTCTGTGTGGGTGGAGTGATGTCTACAAAATCTGTATGTAGAAAATTTTGTAAGTTTTCCCAGAACCTCAAGTTATTTAGAGTGATGGTTAAATGAGCTCAAATTGTTCAACAATGTGTCAATTTTTAAAGTGCTAAAAAAACAATAATTGTAATTACATTCTTTGCTCTTAAGTTTGACTATGTTTAGTAAAAATCCTTGGAAAAAAAACTCCATTGCCCTTCAAATCCAATATTGTAGAAATTAGTAAAGGCCAAGGTTGAGAGTTGAGAAAGAACATTGATGGATATGGAGTAAATATAGTGGAATGCGTGTATTTAGCATTAGAGAAAAGGCGTGGGCTTCATCATCACCCTGTCAGTTAATATTGAAGGGAAGGTAATCATCCGGAGGGAAAGAGACACGTCAACAAGGATAAATAACAATTATGGGGGCATTTCCAAGGGATACAAATACTCGGTTTAAATAACTAACGCGAAAGAGAGAAAAAGAGGGAGAGCAAACAAATCTTATATTTATTAAGCGTGGACGTAAAGTAATCTTTCTATAGCTTCCCCCCTCCTTGTATATAATTTATATAAAGCTACACCTCCACCTTTCCTTCAAGTATACTATGAGGGACAGAAAGTGTAGCTTATTCGAACATTCTCTTTGACAGCGATGAAAGTTTCTAACATTCGAATTTTTCTTGGAAATCAAATCTCTTATAGAAAATTCCTCCTCTCAACCTATATTGTAATTCACCTTCACTCTCAAGTTCAATAGTTTAAATCATATGTGGGTGGACAAAGTGATGACATAAAATCAACAATAACTTCCCTTCCTTTACAATTATATACACACACACACATTCATATGATATGAAACTTTATATTACTTCCGTACATTATATAGATTCTCATAAATGCAAGCGTGTATTTTATATTAGAATCCTCAACCACTCTCAAACCTCAGTGTCAATTGCAGGAGAGGAGGGGATATACAAACGTAATAATGTAACTTGTTACTGCTGTATAAATACCACTACTATTACTACTACTACCAAAGCCATGTCATATTTCCATGGCTCGTAAAGTCAGAAACTATGAAACCTCCTCCATGCGATATATTTGTAAACACTTGTTGAACAATAATAATAAAAACTCCAACCGTCCTCTATAACATTCAGCTCAACGAGGGAAACAACAACCAATTTACTTTAATTCATAGAAATTGAGTTGACTACTTTTTATTTTCAAAGGTTAAGTGGCTATTTACTCTCTTATCAAATCTACAAGGCTATTTTAACCAAATATTTTTCTAATACGAACTGTGTTTCCTAGCCTTTGACTCCAAAAAAAAGCATGGAAAAAATACTAGCTCGTCAGTAAATAAAATCATACAAAAATACCTCTCATCCTACTTCATAAAAGATATATAGCAATGCATTAGAAGAATATGTAAATTGAGTGTATACTTACCAATGAAGGAAATGGCAGCAGGGAAATAATTCAACATGGACTGGGTCCAATGGTCTGATATGGGAATTTGAAGGTAACGAATGGAATTCTCGAAAACATTTGGCAAATCCGGAGTTACATTTAAAATATGCTTGATATTGTGTCGTTCAAGGGCTGACTCATCCGAGCTTATCATTGCATTGCCAAGGTATAAATGCGGGATAATTTCCACGGGAAATGCCTGTAAAATTACAAAAAAATCATCAATCACCAAACATTCTTATACAATGCATTGCAATCCCAGAAAAAAAAACATCCAAAATTCCATAACAAGCTACACAATAAATCCTATGCTTCAGAACTATCAAGGGTAAAAATAAATCAATCAATCAATCAAAGAACAAAAAAATAATAACAAAAAGTTTACATATAAATTTAACATGGTTCACGAAACACGCTAGGAGGGAATGTTCAGTAAATATAAACTTTCATTGCTCGACTATAAGTACCTCACTGTACTCGTTGATATTTCGCTAATTCATAGCATACACAATATAACTCCCTCAATAAAAACGAGCGTGTTCTCAAAGTCACCATTTCCCAATGGTCATGTCAATAAAAATTACTCGCTAATCTTTAGAGCTTCAAGTCAATAAAATCTCATTCATTTTCTTTGTCCCATCATCGATACTCCCCGTTGATTCTTGCAGACAAATCTATTCCCATGTTTCCAGTTATTACTATGTATCTACTACACATATCATTTATACCTCATATACATACTTTTAGCATACGTATTATACTTGACTATACTATAAATGTAAACTATACACGCCGTATAAACAGAAACTAACCAAATTATTGTTTAATGTAAACATCCTCTTCCTACTCTCCATCATCTCCTCACTCAGCGATATTTGTTGATTTGAGATTATTAAAATCTATAGATGTAATATTATATAAGATACATACTTGTAAAATTGACAAGAGGAGCAAGTTCTGACGTCAAACTCAAACTCTACCCTGCTCCATTAACTAAAACTTGCCAACACAAATAAGGCTCTGTGAAGGGGATTTCATTAATGTATCTACGATATTAAATTTCACGTAAATTAAATGGGAAAGGAATTAATTAATTCTATTATTCAAAGACCCTCAAATGTAATACTAAAATTCCATACAAATTTCAAATCTATTTATAATTTCATTAATTAAAAAATATTCTACTACAACTCTCACATTCTCACAAACCAAAGAATATCAATGGTATCTCTCTATTATTCTAAACTGTGATAAATTTATAACTTGATTAATAATAAAATTCCAGGAACAATTGAACATGAAGTGACGTATTGGTTTTGATGAGCATAGTGTTAAACTGGAAATAATTATAGCTCTGCTGTCTTTACAATATTATAGTCAATGTCCTCATGTTTTATACTGCCTTTATTGGAATGTGCAAAGAAAGGCAAAAAAAATGGTCATTGATTGAGCAGGGTGGAAAAAAAGAAGCTCGTGAGAAAATTACCCAAAGGGAATGGATGATTCAACAGATGTTGAGAGCGCTACTACTTTTGTCATCCTTCACGTGTCAAAATATTCTTTAACAATGGATCGTAAAAATCATGTAGAAAATTCAGCTATGAATATTTAATTGAAGGACTAAATAAAATATACATGGAAGGAAAATGCAAGTATTTTTTACGTTTTTCAATGCATTTTCATAGAATACATGGGAGTTTTTCTTGGAAGCGAATATGGTGTACGAGCATAGGATGTTGTGAAAAAGAAAATGTATTGGAAAATCCGCATCACTTACATCATCCAGATCAAGCCCAATGGAAGAGTCACAGGCATCAGGGTCATCCTGGATACGGAGGGAAGCTAGGCAACCTAAGCCAAGAAGTGGGACTTCTCCAGGTACTGCGGGAGAACCCGAGCATGAGTCCTCTGATGAAATGGAGTTGTGTGGCCTCTTATTTGTATCCAAGGATTCAACCCATTCTGGATACGACTCACGAAACTCACCCAACCCGCCTGTAATAGAAGAACAAGAATAAGCGCTTTCCTGTAACTTTTACCATACACGTCTTTGAATCATAATGTATAGATACTTGTAGAATACTACCTGAGAAATTCTACTACTAAAATATTTAAAACTCAATCTAAACTGAAAGCTACTGCTACAGCTACAACAGTCAAAAGTTAGTTCTCAAGAGTGAGTCAAAATTCCCTATTATTTAAATGCTATAAGGAAGGTAGGGAATAATAATCTCTATTTCCCATACCTTCCCATGTAATAGCCATGTTCTTGACATGACACATTAGGGAATTCTAAAATTCTAAATAAGCTCCTACCAAATTATACATTCATACAATCTGACAGTTAACTGATCTCGTCGGAAACTTGGAATATAATAAAAAATTTCAGAGACTCAAAAATACGATTGCGTCAGTTTTCCCATTTTACATTATTAATGAATTTTTTATATTATAGAGGAATCATGAGGAATTATTCCCGTCTTAACAATACACAAAGGCAATGACGAAAATCCTTTGATAAGACGAACATTTTAGGGATTTTTTTTAATCCACATAAAATTCTCATTCAATTCAGAGCTCTACAGACGGTCATAATATAAAGTCATAGTCGTTGCGAGAAAAAAATGGTAAGTCCATGCTATGCATCAGCTAACCTTTTAACGTTGCAACACGACACCCACTTTGAGCTAATTTTTTGGCTACCAAAGCAACCAAATCAGACAATTCAGGTCCACCCATAGGATCCGGTAGGTAAGAGTCGTAGACGACAAAGGTTATTCGATTATTTGATACCTTGGCCTTTAGCTCTTTAGACTTTTCAAAAAGGTCAATCTTGCCTGCAGCAATTCTCCGTACCATAATCGCAGGAAATGTTACATTGACCGCTCCCCGGATGTGACACTCATGGAATTCCGCTGAAAAAAAATAAATAAAACTTTGTCTTATTAAATTCCCTCTCAACTATAAAAATTAACACTCCATTCCATCCCATATGTAGTATCACATATATATGTGTACATATATGTGTACCATGGCAGCCGAACCTGATGCATTTTTCTCACAATGAAGCAAAACACATTAGATAATATATTGCAGATTGTTAAAGTAACAAAACAAAATTGCCAGTTTTTATTATACGTTGCTAAAACCCTCATTCCTAAAATTAGCCCTACAGGTGTACATATCTATATACAACGGCTATATATACACTATATATGTCTCTGAATGAGAAGGAGCAGATTCCCATCCGCAACTTGCTACACCCATTTTTTCAAAAGCAAGACCTACTAAACCGGAAGGAGCTAAAGTTTGCTTAAAATTATTACAATAACATTCATTTATATCTGTCATGTTGTAAAAAGAATGGATCGCCCACAATTGTCATAAAAAATATGTCTTCCCAAATTACATTGCAATGCAATTAAATTATAATTTTTTGCATTCAACCAAATGTATTCAAGCAACATATTTTAGTAGCTCTGAAATTACTCTACAAAAAAGGATTTAGAAATTTTTACCAGGATTCTGACAGTCAAGGATGACCACATCATTGGACTCAATCATAGTTGGGGGTTGTGGCTGTCCAAATTCATCCACATTGCCGGATGGATTTGGTTGATATCCTCCACATAAAATCTCACTGACCAGTCGATCTGGAGTGACCGTGTCAAGTTGAATGTCTTGCATAATTTTGATTGTTGTATTATTTAAATATTTTTCTTCTTCTTTTACTTCTTACACCTCCAATATTTAATTTCCAAGGTATTTTTTTCACAGTATCTTTTTGATTGTACACTTTCACAGTTCCAGTTACGATCGTAGAAAATACATAATATTTGAACTCCTATTAATTTAATCGAGCGCTTTAAGCTGCAGCATTAAATTAGGGGAAATGATAAAAAAGGACGTTTGACAAAAACCTTGTGATCAAAAGGACTTTTAATAGGAGTAGCTTTTAACCTAGAGCTTGATTGTGCTTAAATGAATGATGATTGAGGACTTGGAGGGAGGATGGTGATGATGAGGTTGATGACGGAAAATTCTAATGGTTTGTATATGTATAAATAATAAATGACTGATTGTTTTCACATGGGGGAAATTTTACATATATATGCCTAACTCTCTGCATATGTATAATTACATAGGAATTCTCTATAGAGCACAGTGATAATTATATATCAATAATAATATAAGAGAATTATATAGGAGGATAATTAAAATTGATAATAAATTGTGCAAGAGTTCTGACTCACTTCATACATGAGCTATATTCAACATTTATCTTTTAAAGGGTAAGCTAAATATTTTATGATGGGAGAAATATATTACCAGTTACCATATAACAAGAGTAATTGAATATTCGGAAAAAAATTATTATATCTCTTTTTCTCGTCCTCCTCCTCCTGTATACTTGATATACTTATTATTACTTAGTAATGAATTAGCAAAAATCCATATCAGTTACTAAAAATTATACAGCACATTTAGCTTGACAAAAGTCCTTATATTTTGTACAGCTCAAGTCTATAAAATTATACATTAATTTCGTCTCCGCACATACATTTATCAATATATATACTTCGGTCACATATACGGTCAATTTAATTTAATGGATTCTTGGAAAGAGACAAGATAGTCAAAAGGATTTTACTCGTATTTTTTGCAAGCATCAGCAGAAAATTCTTAATCAACTTATACTTAACTATATAAGAAAATAAGATAATGATTGTTTTGACTCAATCATTTTTTTATTTCACCATTAAAATTTATCCGGATCCGCTTGGAAGAGACTTTACATTTATCTCGAGTACAAGATAAATAGTTGGGGTGCATATTCAAAGAAAAAAATCTGTCTATGCCTTTGATCTTATCAATTTAACAAGTCACTTGTTCTATAATTACTACTATAGGGAAATAATTATGGAGAGGGTCACATCTTTTCTCCCTTTATAAACACAAATTAATAATAATTAAATTCTCCTCAACTAATTATACTTTTACAGTTTAACGGTCTATACAGGCGGATGTTCTACAGCACATTCAACATAACACCATATAGAAATATGTATATACTTACACACACGTGTCCTTCCCTTTAAAATTTACTTGGTCACTTCGAAGAACTTGGATACTTAACGAACAAATACTAGACGAAATCAACTTTTTACCTAATAACAATTATTAAGCTTATGGATTTTTTAAAGCTCACTGGATTTTAAAGATTTCTTGAACACAAATATTACTAGGGGGTTGCTTAATCATATAACGTTGGAGTAATAACAATAATAAATTAACCGAGACTTTGCCACAGTTTGAGGTTAAAGACTTGGTTGAAATAAAATAAAAATTCCGTTGACAGAAGATTTGTTGAGATCTCCTCTCACATTTACATGTTTACAATACAATGATTCTATAGAGAAGATACGAGAGCAATATAGGAGAGAAAGAAAAAATCTTGTATGTATAAATTCTATTAGTTTCTTTCCTGGCACTAGACTCCTTTATATTTTAGTGTAGATTCTTTTATACTACAGACGGCTAATAATGTTGAATGTTTCAGTTTTATACACACAACTGTGTTCCTGGCTCTCTGATTTCAACAGGCCAAATTTACACTTGCTTTCCTTCAGCTCTATACAATATATGTATATTTTGATCCTATCAATGTATATATAGATAACGTTCTATATCGACACTATATCCGTAGTAGTGAAGATGGTTTTCTTGGTATGAGCTTGTGCTAGAATCTATCCGGGTCTTTCTTGAACCTCCCTGTTCGGGTATTCTCCCTCAACTCAACTAGTTTGCCATCCTGTGTTTCCTCTTGTAGTAACCTCCTTTCCCAGCTCCTGCAACTCTCTCACATACACACACTCAAATACACACACACACACACAAGTTCCAGTATTATCAACTCCAGCTGCAAAATTTCACGAATCAGTCCATAGAGGATTTTTTTTCCTATATAGTAGCAGTAGCTCTCGTCAAGCTCTCTCCTTCCTTTGTAGGGGGTATATCTCTGTATTAGGCAAGCAGAGCGGCGGAGGAGTGTGAAAGAGTCTTGAAATCCATTCGGTTTTCCCCGACTTTAAACGGAAATTTCACCGAATCCTATGAATGATTCTAGGATAGGAAATAATAATAATACTTGAGTCGGCAACAGAACAGAGGAATTATTCAAACTCAGGAATTTCTCTTATTTTTGTAAAAACTCTGCAATAACTTGAGACGCTCTTGATAATGATTTTGTCACGAAAATTGTCTAATTATTAGATTGTCCACGCACGCGGTTAAACTTGTGTAAAGGAAGCTCGATTAGAATCACTAATTTTTTTTTAAAATTTACACTACTAATTTGGAATAATAATAATATTTAATACTAGAAAAATTATTTTTAGGAGATGAAGTTTGTTGTTGAAAATAACAACAAGGAGTAAAAAGGGGAGCTCTTTTAGTTATTCATGACATGAATGAATGGTGGTGGTGGTGGAGCTGCATGCTCTCCTTCATATTTTTCCAAAGCTTCCTCCACCACCCACTCCTTATGTATGTTCCATGCTTTAACTATTATTATGGAGTTTGAGCTCTTCGTCTTCATACACACGCTTTATTATCAAGTATATAGTTAATACGTATGGAATAGAATAGCTACATGCCCTCAACCTAAACACTATTATACTGTCTATCCCAAAATATTGTGGAATGGTGCTTCATTGCTGGAAGAGCCTTGAGAGTTCAACTTTTGTCTGTTTGAGAGAGAGAGAGCTTTGAATGCTCAAGGCGATTGCTCTCATAGATACATATATACCATGTTATGGGATGGAGATAGCTGGAGTGGTAACTCTTGTTCGTAGCTCTTTAGCACTTTTATTAAAGCTGATGCATAGTATGCATGTGTATGTATATGTGTGTATGCAAAGGGGCTTTTAGTAAGTGAAGATTTTTCACGGCGCTGGAGGTATACTCAACTTTTGTCAACATGTTTCTCCCTTGCCTTTTATACGAAGTGTACGAAGAGCATTTCTATGAATGAAATCAATTTTAATGGGAATACATATCTACATTAAAGAGGACGATTATGCATTTTATTAAATGAACAAGTATGCATGTGTGGGTGATTCATTGGGTATGAGTTGGTGTTGTATATCATTTTAGTGGTATTATTGGTATGGAAAAATCCAATTGTCCTCTCTATGTAGGTATAATTTCATTTCTATGTACATTGCATGGAGAGGTAGTAAGTTAAATGTGATTGAATTGACGGGCTATTATCAATAAGTATACAAATGTAAATATTTTGTATGTGTTTACATATATACTTACATCCGTGGGAGGTGTAGTTTACGCTGAGAGTATGGGCAATATTGTAGGATATTGTATAATTTGTTTTTGTCATGCATGTGTAAAGGCTTAGGCTGCATGGGTAGAGAGAAATAGTATAGTAATAATTCTATACCATATATAGGACTTCACAATGAAACTATTATGTGTCATTCATAGAAGTTTTATTTTGTCTATAATGGAAATAGTCCTTGAGTTGCGTGTGTGTTTATAGTTTGTAATAATAATTCATACATGGGCTTAAATAATCAATGGAGAAATTGAGCAAGCTTTTCACCTCAATGAACTTGTTTAAAGCTTGTTGTAGTACTATGTACCTACCTGTATTATACTTGGGAGCTGGAAATAATGTACTGCACTACAAATGATTCCACTCAATGTATAGAGCTTATAACTGGAGGAAAATTAATCTTAAAATTTGTTCATCCGATTCTGGAGGCTGCATTGTTGTGATTTGCAATACTGGGAATAAAATATAAAAATAGATTTGTTTTATTACAGTACCTATACATAGTTGATCATGTGTGGGTGTAGATTTAACATGGATTTGTATGCATATAATGTAAGTATAGGGATTTTGAAGGACGTAATTTACTTAATGGTTCTGGAATTATTACCAAATATTAAATTACACAGCTCAATCGAATTCTCCACGAGTATCAATTCAAGTATCAATTGATTTTAGATAGACCTTCTCTCTCTCTCTCTCTCTCTCTCACATTTTGTAATTACATTAAGAGTTTTTCCTGGAACGGACGTGATAATGGAGATAGGAGGATAGAAATCTATAGGACTTGAGGTATTACATGAGAAAAAGGATAATAATTTTTTTCCACATACGTGAGTTTTATTTAGATGAAAATACATACAGGGGAAAATGATTCATTTGGTGAGAGCATTGGATAATGAAATAATTTGAGGTACTTCTTCTCTTGAACGGAGGAACGTCTAGAGCATATTACATTATCTTTTCCTGTGTGAGTGTGTGTGTGTGTGTAAGTAAAGGTGGTAGAGGAGAGAGAGAGAGAGCGAAATTTATGAAAATGATGCGCAATTTATTTTCTTGTTGCAGAAGTTCTAGTTCGAGGTTATCAAGTTACCTTGCCCATGCACATGTGACCATAGGCATATTGTTGATAGGTATTCCACTATCCTACCTATGTATCTATGTATTACTGCGTATTATAAACATCCATTACAATAATATATAGTCTTATACAATATACAACAAAGCTTATAGGAATCCTCATCATCACCCGCACCATCTCACCATCTCCCTCCCATACCTCTTCTGTCTAGATAGATTTAACTCTGAGTAAATGATTTATATCAGGTGAAAAAAGTATGATTTTTACATATATCTATATATGTATATATATATATACATATACCGTATAGATAAAGCTGTAGGACCATTAAACATAAGAATGACTCCAAGTATATAAAAATAAGTAATGAACGGAACAATGTATCTAAATGATGGTAATTCAATTCCATGTCATTTCATTTCAAGAACCTGTTTCGACTTTTTAAATTACCCTTTAAATGAGTTGTTATATGTAACTTGACTTTTTTCCTTTTTTAACCATCACACTTTTCTAACACTCCTATACAATTATACATAGATGAGTGGCTCTGTATGCATTTTTTGTTTTTGCAGAGCATTGCGGAATCCTTTCAAATTCTATGCACCATTATATGCACATACCTTTAAAACGTACATACATAACATTCTTAGCTATAGTTTTTTATTATCTAAGAATATTTTTACCCTCTGTGAATTTTGTACATGGAGTGGCACTATTTGCAAAATCTTATTTGTGGAATGGGTGTTGTACGTGTGAAAATGGTCAATTTAATACGATAGTTTTAAAAAATGTACATTTTAACTCATGCTTCAATAACCTCCTAACCAGGCTTAAAAAAAGCTATGCCTCAGTAAAGGAATTATTCCTACTCTATGTAATTACACTTTGTCTTCTTTCAAGAGAAATATTGTTGATTTGTTGGCTACGGATATTTATACATTGTATACAGCTATATGGATATAGGAAAAAGGCCTTCCTATATATTTTACTTAGCTTTGTTAAAATGCATAGCTTACGTAAGTCTATAGAGATATGTGTACAATAATTGTGAAGAATGTTATTTGACTTGGAATATTTTGTAATTATAAAATTTTCACACATATGGAAAAAAATGTTGTGGAGACAAGACTCCTCTCTGTGCAGCAATAAGTAATAAATAACAAAATTGATACCGGATTTCCTTTAGTTTTGCTATGTAGTTGAGTAAATCCTCTCCTTGGAAAAATTATCCGCTTGAATAAACTTCCCTTGACAGCAGACAACAATAAAAATAATATATGGACACGTATATACGCACATATCGTCCATTACAATGCTATAGTATTGTTTAGTCTATATAGCCATTTATTATTGTATTTACAGGACAAATGGGATAGTCATAGTCTCCTTTAAAAAAAATTATTTCCATTTTTATCAAACGTTATATCATATAGAGAATCATACAGCACATATTTAAATAAATGCTTAAAGCGGGTTCTTGAACTTACATTTAAATTCACATTGAAGTTTTTTAACATTGACTTACACATATGAGAACTTTAGAATCAAACTGGAATAAGTCCACTTTTGTAAATTTTACGGGAACCGCAAAAAACTGCTA
>JAQFXU010005090.1:0-12224 GCA_034693705.1 Spatulosminthurus flaviceps | reverse complement strand
TGGTAACTACGTGCTACGTATAGATATGTTTACAATAACAATCCCTCTCAATTCCTACAGTTGTTATGAACTAATTTTAAATAACTGAATGGTTCCGAGCGAGAATGGAGGTAAAGAAGTTTCATTCATAAAAATACTAGGGAAAATCCTTAACTTTTCTCTCAAGCTTTTTTCAAGTAAATAAACGTAAAGTGTAGATTTGTGCATATATAGATGAGTCAAGCAACCTTGAATCTCCAATCGTAGTATATAACCCAAGCTAGGAGTTTATCTACATACACTGTGGTCATTACAATTTGGAAATGTTTTTGACAAAGTCGGTCATTCAAGTGGAAGGTGTGTGTTTGAACGATCATTGACGACAAATGAATGGTCAGTGAGAATTACACCTGAAAGTCAACTTATTTCTTGTGTATAGCTATAATAGCTATAACCTGAATTGAATATATATCTATATAGTAGTTTATATGTAGAAATTATGGAAACTTCTGTCGGCCTAGCGTACCTCAATAGTTATAAGGAAATAACAAAAGTTATAAAGTCATTGAGCTCCTCTCCATACAAATATATATCTATCTATAAGATATGTTATAAGAGAGAGAGAGCAACTTTACACCTGTACGCTACGGACAAGTTCATAGTAATAATGGAATTATTATGTGCAATAAAGTTTATAAGTAGTCTCAGAGCGTACTTCCCTCCAAATACTATCAAAGACATATCCGCCCCTCCAGTTTCAATAGAATTCAACCCAGCCATGGGTTACTTCTCTCTTGGTTGTTGAAGGTGATGAATTGTCCCTAAGCTGGTGCCAAGCTGTCTGGCCCACGGATATTGGGACTTCTACACAAACTTATAGGTTAAAGAGACTACCTATAGGAAATAGAAGACTTGAAATGTTCCTCCTATATAGAAAACGATCAACTCAACTAGACTGATAGAGGCAGAGAGAGAGAGAGAGAGAAAAACAACTTGAAGACATTACATTTTCTACCAGGTCACCCTCACACTTAAAAGGCAGAGAGAGAGAGAGAGAGAGACTTAAGCAATAAGTGAGCTTTTACAGGAACGAAAGAGCCATTTAGCCCACTTGAGTTTCCCAGAATGCCCGCATTACTCCACCTATGAAATATTTTTAATATGTAGGGACCTCTATATAGAAATTATACTTACATACTAGCCCTAGTCTCCCTCACACCTCTCACAATGAGACATTATACTCTGATTATTTATAACTCACAGAGGTAGACATTGGAGGGTTTGGAGGAACATACAAGGCTGTCAAAAACGTGTCCTTAAGCGTTCAACCCCCACTACTTAAGTTTTATGTCACACGTTTTCCCTCCTCAACGATGGACTCAACGGAAAGTTACACTTAGTAGTAATCAGCTTATATACTAAAAAGGTGTATGTCATATTATGTGCTCTACAGCCTTTACTAACTTTTCCATGCATGTCTGGACTGGACAGAAGTAAAAGTCAATGTTGATGGCTTTGTCCATGCCTATAAATACGTACTTACACGTATGTGGGTATAAAATATATGTATATCCTCATCGTCTGTCTTCTCCGAAGGATGAATGTGGCCAGTATTTTTGTCTTGTATGCTAAGATTTTCATATTATGTGCTTAAAAGCTCTACATTGACTTATTCCATGCGTAAGGAAATATGTATGTAATTCTATGGAAAAACTTGGCCGTGTCATTTATGGTGCTGCTACTACAGGGATTTAAAGGCTTTATGAGTTTAATGCATGTTATTATTGGAGATAATAGGTACGGAAAGGTATTTATGAACACTGGATATCATTTACACACACTCTTCCTTTTCATAATCTATTCAACCCCGGACCATTTGTTATTTTTACCCTGATTCAATTCAAGCCAAATGTGTACATGTATATCGTGGAGTAGTGTAGTAATCCAACTCCCCAACCCTATAACCATATTGGGATTATGAGTCTCATCGTATCTATAGATAGTACATATTTCTACATATAAACTTGTAAGAATTATTCAAGGAGAATAATACAGGATTTATTTATACATTGTCTATATACCTATACAAGTTTACCTTATATGTACAATATAGTGTGTATAGAAGCGTCTCCATCTTATTTCTTCTCCCTCCTATGAAAACATTCCCTCACATAAATAATCTGGATGGAGAGTCCGCAAGCATATCTCCATTTCATACATTTTGTCATTCTCATTAGTTACTCCATTTGCTTTTGTAGTGTAAACAAAATTATTTGCTCTAGGCTTCCCTTCCTCTCTCTCTCTCTTTCTCTCTCTCTCTCTCTCATTGAAAGAAGACGAGCCCTTTTATGTTAATGAATCTTCCCAACAACAATTTCCTTGTGAATAAATTATCTTCCCTTGCAATGGAAATTATTTCCACATACACAAGGCAACATGACAAAAGAGCCATTTTTTCATTAAAAAATTCCCTGTCATCCCTATAGTTGCTCTTTAATTTGAGCTATTGTATGTTTCATGCTCTTACTCTCCTCCGTACCTCAATATTATATAGTAGAAAACTATTAAGTAACCATTGATTAGAATTTACTGGGCTGAGATCCTTTGTACTCACTGGAAGGATTCAAGCTGAGTAAAAAAATATTACTAAGCCTATTGTCATTAATTAAGCAATAATCGCTTCTATGGGAAGTAATTATACATACTTTAGTCCATGTTGATCATGTATCTAAATTCAGTTCTCTATTCATTAGTTTGCTCATTTGAAGGGTAATTCTTTAATCTTCGGGGTTCAGTTCTAGCCAAAGAAATTATGTTGGGAATTAAAAAAAACAGAAAGAAGGAAAGCTTATGAGGCAACGCGTGTCTGTGTGTGTGTGTACATGTATTCAGTCTCTCATGAAGAGTAAGTAACTTGGGAGAAGTTTAATCTTTTAGAAAAATGGGAAAAAACAGAAAGTTAGTAGAAAGGATTTTTTCAAGGTTTCTCTCATATATTTCCTTTAGAGCGGAGAGAGGAGCGGAAGCAATCAAAACTTGTGAGAGGTTGTAATTGATAAGGTTAAGAGAGAGCTTTTGGGTTAATTTCAACTTTTACAATAACGAGAGAAATTTGATTAAAAGATGTAATCCTCTGAAAAGTATCATTGTATGGAGGGAAGTGAGGAGTAGACAGACATGTTTTAATGAGGACAAGTGCCTCCACAGTTGAGCAGTTGGAGTTCGTCAGACTCCCAGGTAGCTACATATTGTGGGCTCTACTATACATTACACATATGTATGTAGTGTGTAATAACTATATACTCCTCATAGCTACAGACAAGTTGTAATTTTCTCCGCTGATGGAATATGGATAGGTGGCTGACTAGAGAGACATGGAGAGAAAGATGAGAAAATAATCCTGGGAGCTGTTGTGCCAAGGTGGTATGGTGTCATTGAAATTCATGGAAGGAGTAATTAGATGTAAGAAAATGCTAGAAAATTCTCTCTCCATTGCAACTCTCTCCTGCCTGTCTGCGGGTGAGCTATAGTGAGGTTGGATATGTCATATTTAGTAGTTATCCGCTTCTTTAAATTACACACACACACACACACACACACACACACACATAGAAAGGAGAGGAAAAAGGGAAAGAGCGTGGAAGGGAAATGAGCGGCTCTCGTCAGACTTGAACCGCTCATATTCCTGACATAGGAATGAGAGAGAATGATTCGCTTTTGCCGTGTAAGTGAAACTAGGGCTTTGAGTTGGAGTGGGAGTTTTAAGAGTAGTATGCGATATGATAGGATCCAACACATTTGCATAGGCATTCAGCACACGGAATGAATGACGAGACTACTTCCTCCACATACTTATGACTTCACATGGCTTCACGTATCAGCCCGAGGTATATGAGTAATTCCACCGATCCGCATCTCTCTCGGCTTTAGAAGTACTAGCTCCATGCGTAGTTTACTCTGTGTAGTTTAATACTCAGGGAAGAAAATGGGTTGGGAGAGCGAGCGATGGAGCTGAAAAGGAGGAAATGCTATTATATAACATGTGATGTTATGCAGAAGAGACAAATGAGTCTCAAGTTCTCAGCAGTCTGTATAAATAGGTACAATCCATCACGGAGAAAACTGGAATATTTTCTATTACTTGGCCCTTGTATTAGTCAAGAGAGAGAGAGAGAGAGAGAGAGAGTTTCTACACTTTCAGAAAGCTAAAGGATCCTCAAAGCTTTTCCTACATTTCAAGGCACAAGTAAAATCCTGTAATAGTGGTAGTAGTCGTCGTAGTAGTAGCATTTGTACAAATAGACATTTCTAGACAAATCCCACCCCTCATCATCATTTTTTCTCTTCCAATCTCATCTCCTCGCCCATTCTCATCTCCTTACATCCCTTCTCGTCCGATCTCATCACCAATTTCAATCATTGCTACCAGCCCATCACTCATCTTTTAATAACCCCTATTATCTACTCGCCAGTAAAATAACTCCCTAGCGTTCACTCGCTCAGCATTCCCCAATCCTTTGTATGTGCATAGGCCCTGGCGTAACCTAGCATTAATTCCACTCACTCCATACCATTTTCATAGGTTCCTACTATACCAATGTTTATATCCATCCCCTTGAATTTCTGCATCTACTACAATTCCTCCAGGAATAGACTTGTACAAATCAATGGTAATGATGCAACCTCAATCTGTTCAATCAACCTGCTCCCTATCCTGAAACAGTAAACATATTTTTTTGATTTAAAAATAATAATTTTTTGCCCTCCATATTACGCCGATTTATACTCCTCAAACTCAACCTTGTGAATGAAAAAATAGTGGAAGGAATGAAATAATTTTGGCAGGTTTTTCTGTGGAATTCCCTTATGAAATAATGTGTTTATAATTTGAAGGAATAATGGATAGGATAATGAAATAAAATTGTCTCATGAACCAAATTAGAGTAGAGAAGTATAGTGCAAAAGGGTGAGGCAGGGACAAAACGGATTTTTATTCCAAGAAATTAGTCATCGTTATGGCAAATGACGGGAAGAAAGAGACATGATCCTAGTATGGGGAGCCTTTTCAGCCCATTTTCACTTTTTGTTTTGCAGCTGCTCCCGCTCATTTTTCTCCTATATCTACACACCCTGCTATGTAAGTACATCCATATAAACATGAGTGCCAGGGATGGTGTCCCGCTTTGATTTTACTTGTAGTGGGAAAAAAAATTCCCAAAGAAAAAGATGTTGGGGGAGACTTATTTCTCTGTTGGAAGGAAAGAAGAAGTAACTCTAATATATTTATGTATATATGTATACAGAGGTAGTTAGAATTTTTTGGTAATATTACATTCTTCTAACTTCTCCACTCTCTCTCTCTCTCTCTCTTCTCACTCTCTTCCTCCTCAGACTCTCAGTGTTCACACTCTCCGGTGTGTTTTTTCTACTTTGGGAACATTACAAGTTTATAATACAAATTTGCCAGGACGTCATATTGCGTCATTACAAAGTGCAAAGTGGATGCAATTTCCCAGAGAAAATAGATTCACTCAAAGTTGCCTTGTACTCACATGATGTTCTTGTTCCTCCATATATAAACATATCTGTAGGAAACTTTGATGGGTACGTTGGGCTTATGAAGAAGTATTGCCGAGATGCGAGTATTGCAAGTAATTCATAATTTTTTACCATGTATGAGAATATGTTTATGAGAATAACGAATGGAACCATCAACTTGTGTACTTTATCATAGTAACCTCATATATAGAGGCTGGGGAGAATCTTAGCTATTTCACATACTATTTCCTCCTTCAACCGTGGTTTACTCTTCAGCAAAAGCTTTAGGAAAGTCTAGAGAAAGCTCTATTGCCATGGGGAAGGAAGCTACCTTCATATTTATTCACACACACACACACACATGTGTGTGTGTGTGTGTGTTACTTCTAAACCATGAATTGCTATTCACAGGTCCTTGAGTGTTTGTACCTCCTAAAAAAATACCTACAAATGTTTTTATCATTGAAATGTTTATAGGGTTGAATAGGCACAACTTTTTCGGTAGGCATAGAAAATTCCCTGAATTTTTCAAATCTTTCGGAATATTTATCCCAATCAATAATTTCCGATTGCCTTCCTTAGGAAAACTTACAGAGCTGAGGAGTGACTTATGCACTATATGTACTAGAGTTAATAGTAATAGTCCCTGTGGAAAGCATTGATGGAATTATCTGTATTGTAAATTGTTTAGGCCGATGTGTATTTTGATGGAAAAACTTTGGAGCAATTCAAGAGGAAATTAATGTAAAGGCTGGAAAGAGAGTGATGATCCATCACTGCCGTTGAATAGTGTCTAAATTGTATGTTAACTGTGGAAAGAAAAGCACAACAAAAGTCGGTTTAAGGAAAATACGAGCAGTTTTATTCTTAAGAGGAAAGCAATCTGCTTGACAAATTGTTCAGCAGGAGTCAACTTACTACCTGAAATACTATAGTCAAGGAATAAATACCTTTTACACTTATCATCCTCATTACGGATCTGGAAAGGTATGAGGGTAGAGCTGCTTAAAAGGGTACCTCCAGGGAAGCTCCAGATGCAGATTCTTCCGTCCCTACTACTACTACCTGCCAATGTACTAGGGGTGGTGGTAATGATATGACGTGCATTTGTAAGCAGCTTTTGTACCTACATAGCTTTTGAAACTAAAAGTACATCCATATATACGAGTTGTGTGTTATTATATTCATGAGGAATTTTCATGAAACCAAAATATATGATTTGGAAAATTCTCTCATTTTTCTGACGCCTTATTTTTCGAATGCTTCCACCCTCAAATTTATTCCTGGTAATCAAATTTGATTATTTGTAGGAGTAAATTCTCATAGCATATATATAGATATATATAGGAAAGGAGAGAAAAAACTTTTAATTTTAGAAACTTACAGAAACTTTGCATGTAAAAAAAACTTTTCTCTACACGCTCTAAACGTTCCATAAGTTCATTAAGTTTTACAGGGACATACGTTAAGTGTGACATTAATTGTCTATTATAAAGGACTGGATTTTTTCAAACTCCTATGACAACGTATAGGATTAAAAATTTTCCCTCAACTAAATGTATGTATAGGTATTCACTCTCCATGGGGTATTTTTATAAATGGAGTCAAATGCATTGAGCCAACCCTACTTATCCCATACGTACGTGAGTACAAAATACCATGACTTTTCTGTATACATTTCGTACGTGAATCCCAAGGCAAAATAAATATTAGGAAAATATACACTCCCAAATAGTGAGTTGACTGGACGAGAGAGAGAGAGAGAGTATAACTTGCTAAATGATATAAATGTTCTCACCATACTTTTATTTTACTTCTTTCTATTAGATTAACTCCGGACTGGTGTTAAAGTGAAGTGAGGACAAAATTCCATGTATTTTCCCGGGATTTTCCTCGGAGAATGGAAGGACTCCATTGGAATAATAGCCAGAGATTAAACAATTAGAGGCAAGTTTTTTGAGGGAATTCAATTCCTATGGTGAGAAATCCGCCGGATCTTACATGGCCTGATAATCGTATTATATCCAATAATTACTCAGGAACCATTGCCCGAAGAGGCGATAAAAAACCGAGAGGGTGATACGAGTAATATATATTGTAGGCTATAGGCTGACAGTGGGTTAAATTTATATTCAATGGAGGGGTGTATAGGTAGTTAGATCCCCGTGACCAACACATATGTGTCCGAATGTATCTGATTGTGTAATAGAGTAAAAGGTCTCAAGAAATGGATCGTTGGCTCAATGAAGTTTATTGAATGGCCTTAGCGTGAGCTGAATACCATCAGTTTGGAATGGACGGAGGAAGAAGCTCAAGTCTAGAATAGCCACACACACACACACACATTAAAACCATTCCTATACCTACAAAGTCAACTCCTTTTCAAGGACTTGACAATATCCGGCATTGCTTTTTTTTGGGAGGGAAAAAGTCTCTCTCTCTCTCTCTCTCTTTAACCTTCCCAACTATCCTGGCATGAAAAGAATTTTCTGTATATTCACTAAAATCAAATGTGATTTTAAGGGACAAAAATATTATCTCCACATCCTCTCTTCAACCTTCATATCCCACTCACTCATAGATTACCGTCATTTACTCGTCGCCTCTTTAACTGTCATTTCATTCACTACCCCGAAAATTCATATGAGTAAGTAATTGTACAAACTACCACTACTACTACTACTACTACATCAACTACCATATCATACGCCAGAGCTATTATACCCTCGAGAAGCCTCAAGTACCATGGTTTGATATAGTCAAGGTACACTGGGAACAGTACATATAATATAATACATAAACAAGTCTGGCACGAAGGAGCAAATAGCTCCACGTTTTTTCAACAATGCTCTTTCACTTTCAACCTGGGTATTTTGTCACTCATATATTATAAGCCTCTATGTCATGAGGAGATCACCTCCAGCGGGGTAATAATAATAAATATAATAAACTGACTAATATATTCCAAAATATGAGTATATATAGAGGCTGTGAGGGTAGAAAGGAAACTTTTTCTCATTGTGCACTACACATTCATCAATTTAATAACGAAAGCCTATGCTATTGTATACATTGTTGTAGGTGCCTCTGATGAATATGATTGATGCTGGCAATACTCCCAAAAAATAATCACATTCTCTTGACTGAGAATATGAGCGGATTTGGAGAATAAAAACCTCTAGTTATAAACTTAGGACAATCCTAATAAATTTTAGGGACACCCCAATCGTCCATCCCAACTCTTCATGAAGCTGCTCCGCCCTTAGCTCACCGAGGACTCTACAACCTCTCGTAACCAACACTACCTTTGCTTTTTCTTCTATCCTTTTGTCTCTCACTCTCACTATACTAGTTTTCAAGTAAAGGAAAATACGGCTCACAATTTTTACACATTGTCATGCATTAAATGAAACCTCTCTAATCATTGTATTGTAGATGAACCTAGGAAATCGCACTAAATTAAATTATGCTAACAAATTATTCTAAACAGAACAATAATATTATAGTTTTGGTTCTTAGATTGCTTAGGTAAAAGAAAAGGTTCTCCCTTGCAAAAGCAATAATTATTATTTTCTAATACAAAAAAAAGAAAATAATGTAGAATTTAAAATATATGTGGAATCCAATAGGAAGGAGACATGGAAGGTTGAGTTAATTTTCTAAAGCTCATAAATTTCTAATTAGCAGGGGAAATTAAAAGAGTTGGAAAGTTTCATCCAGTAGACAATAATAGACAACTTGTTGATTATAGTTTGGAAGGGAAGCATCTCATGAATTTTTATTTGTATAGATTGGTTGTGGAGAATAAGGAAGGAGCTGTGGCAAGGGAAAAAACTAGAGTTTTCGCCACCACTTTTACAGTTATCAGGTTTGGCAAGCGGAGGGAGAATGAAGGAGTAAAATGGAGGAAGCTGCTTAAAATCCTAAGACTTGTGAGATAATGGCAGCAAATGTTAAGCCAATGAAGATCTGGAGAAAAGATGGCTGGAAAATAAAGGCTATGCTGGATATATAGGATATTTAAATAGAAGAGAGAGAGAGAGAGAGAGAAGGTAAAGGAGAGAAAGGAAGGACTGGGAAAGAATGTGGAAAGATGGAGAAGGAAAAAGGTAGTTAGGACAAATGAGAGTAAGTGAAGGAAGTTAGATGGGTATTTTATGGGTAATGATGTCAGAGAGAGCAATAATAATTTGTGCAGGGAGAACCTGACGTGCGACATCGACACAAGTGTATTGCCTCTATTGAATGGGAGATAGTCGTCGACACACGGTCGTCTGCGGTTTGGTTAACTCCCGAATTCCCAGTCCTCTCTCTTTCACCCGGACGACTGCCTAGGCAAGGCCGCCGCCACACTGAACATGGGAGTAGCAAAATAGACTATCCTATAATGCATGTAAAAGTGTGTACACCACTGATGGTGTAGGTAGATAAGTCGACGAATGTGAGTAAATGGGAGGACAGTTAATGCATGTATAATGGAGGCAGTTACTTTAGGATCGGTGTTGGCCGGAATTCCTTCCTCGCGACAACATTCACAGTAGTAGTAGTGGAGAGGAGAAGCGGGAGGCGGAGGACGTTTCAGAACAGATTGTAATTCTTGATAAAAGTCATCGAGAGAAGGGGTTTAGACATGTAGAAACAGAACAATAAAATCCAGATATTCCGGATTAAACGGATGATAACAGGCCATTTGGAACGCCGCAAGCATTCTCATTATGGAGATATGACCAACTAACTCTACCACTCCATTTGATAGTTCCTCTCACTTTCTCTCTCTCTCTCTCTCTCTCTCTCTCTCTCTCTCTCTCACTTTCCTACTCACTCCTTTAAACAGACTGACAAGAGCACACGCACTCACACACCATTTCAAACTGTGACGTCTTCTAGTCAAATTTTACGCTGCTTCCAATTAACGTTATCTTCGGTTATATGTACTAGGCCGGAGCCGCTTCCCATGGGCTCACTCATTCTCTTGTGCGTACATCAATTAGAAGTGAAACTTTCTCAATGTGGAACAACTCAACTCACAACTCCATATCGTTTTCATTCTCCTCGGAAATTTGCCCATTGCATGCAATAATATCCTGTCATAATCATTTCATTCCCTTGTCTACTCAACTTATTTCATATCTAGCATTCTCATATATAAATAATTAGTGGGCCGGGTCTGGTGGAAACAACTGTGTGAAATTCGGCTTTAGCTATATGTGTATTTTACATTCTTTACGTTTTTCCCTTGCTATCTGTGTGCCCATCCAGGATAAATGTTCTTGCATGAATAATTCTTACGAAGCAATTTATTATTAGTTTTGGAACAACCATAGGAGTCTATAAGAACCATAGTCTCTATAATATGAAAAAAAGTTGAAATAAGTTTCCTGAAGCAGACGCATCTATGTATTATTGACCCAGCGACAGGAACTATTTACTGAATCCGAGTATAGACTGGGGCGGCGGAACTCGACTTTGTTGGCACAAAATTACGGTGTGAAGGTACTTTTTGATACGTTTTTCGAAATCATGGTTAGTATTTTCAAGGATTTTGATGAAAATCTAAACATGTTAAATTTCAAAGTTTTGCATTGTGTGGAATTTTTTCTGGAATTTTTAAAAATTTGGTGAAATTTGTTAATTATTTTTGGAAATTTTTAGAACTCAAAAAATTACAACTTATTTGTAAGTCATTGGGTATATATTGTAAACTTCAACTCATCCCATCATGTTTCAAACAAGATTTCGGTAGTGGATTTACTTGTATTCGGGCGTGTAGTATTTGCGACGAAGAATTTTTAGAACCAGAATTAAATCACATTCAGGCAATTTAGTTTTTTTGAAGACCAATGGGTATCCCAAAAACTTCATAAAAAAGTGCATTATAAGAATGAAGAATAAAGTTCTTAAGGATAGCGAAAACCCAGTACTATTAGAAGATCCATTAGTTTCAATTCGGACAAGCAATCAGGAAATCTCCTAAAATAAAAATATTCCATTGCCAACTGATTCGTTCATTGATAGATACCTGGAAGAACACGAAGAGGAAGATAAAAAAGAATAACATCGGGACCCCATTCCATTCATGGGGTCTGAGTCGAAAAATATCGCAAGCTTACTCCGACGGAAATTAAATTGGAATAGAAGATATTAAGAAGAATAGAAGATCCAGAAGAAATAGAATTTAGAAATAGGAGTTTATAGATTGTGGAATGTTAACTTAAATTTTAATGCAAATTTATTTTTTGAAGCATCATTAAAAACTAAATTTTGGTAAAATTTCAGCTGCGTAAGTTCACCACAATGGTCACAAGATGGCCAAATGTTGTTTGTCTTAACATGGAGATAAACGGAGAAACTTCGTTTCCAAGTCCGTCGGACGGACTCCGTTCTGTTTATTAACTGTACCCGTATTTTCTGTTTTAATTGCTATAAAAAATGGTACACCGCAAGGTACTAAATTAGCTCCATTACTTTTTATTATACTAATTAATGCACTACTACGGAAAATTAATGCATTGTGTAAAAATTCAATACGAATGGGTATGGCTATAGCAGAATGTGTCAAATATAGTGAAACTCCAAAAATGCAAAATGTGTTAGATGAAATCAATAATACTTGTATGGATCTTAAAATGCAACTAAATCCCGCAAAATGTGTAAAAATTATAGTGGACAATAGTAGAAATATGAAATTCTCGTCAATAGAGCTAAAA
>JAQFXU010005089.1:0-12225 GCA_034693705.1 Spatulosminthurus flaviceps | reverse complement strand
CCTACACCATCTATGTACAGAAGTAATGAAATTCAGCGAACTGCGGTGACTACAACTCGGCTCATTTAATACTATTGATTGATGATGTGTTAAAAATTTATTGAATTCTATTAAACTGTTTGGGAGAAAAAAATTTTTTGCGTTTCATTTTCTTATACTCGAGCATGTAATTCGAATCAAATATCAAAGTATAAAAATTTAAATTTAACGTCAGGTGTGGATTACATAGATTATGCTACTACTTATTAGACAAGAAAGACGATGACAATAAGAAGGCGAGACGACAAATTCGAAAATCACTCGGAGCTTAAAGGCGAACTTCAGAACAAAATTTAAACTTCTAATTCAAAGCATAAAATGAAACCGTTCAGTTGTAAGTGTTTACAATACGAACATATTTTCTTATGTACATAATTACTTACCTTCAATATCAACACCATTAAAGCTGCTAAGATCACAAGTAGCAAATACGAGCGAGTGAACCAGGCCAACCAATGCTGCCAACTCGACAGACCCATGATTTTCATAAATTCCTACAACATTCATGTTTACATTCAGTAAATACTTTTAATTCCAAAATTCGTACGATTAACTTTAATAACATCGTCCGAATCCGAATGGCGACCTTCAATTTTGATGATTTTTCGTGGATGATTTGTTTTGTCAGCTCCAGAATGTTGTATGTGAAGGCCGAGAGAACAACAAAGGGGCCGAAGTATTGCAGAACATAAAGAAAAGTGTCCTGTGTGAACGGAGGAGCTGGAAATCGCCGTAGGCGTAGGTCGTATTTCTGTAAATCCTTCAACTGGCTAGAGTTCAACAATGATTTCACAATGGCTTCATTTATGCCATTCTGGAGGTACAGGAAACCTTCATCGAAGTAACCTATTTAAGTTTGACAAACAAATTTCCAATTATTCAACACCAGACAAGAAGCACCAATCAGGATTTGGTAGTAAGTAGACCTGGAAAGCCTCCGTATTTGCTTTCTCTGGACCTGGGTCCACCAAAACCAGTATAGGGCCAAGGAAAGCCAGTATACCAGTTTGATTTTGTATTGAGTTGGTCAAGAAGAATGTTGTACTTCGTTCTTTGAGAGCCAGGAAATCTTAAAGTGTACTGTAAACAAATTTTTGTAGCCTATACACGTTATCGAAGGATAAAAAGTTACAATAATTGTAAGTAAACAATTTTTGCAGGTTCGTTTCGGATTTAAATTGTATCCCAATATTTTTCAGTGTCCAAATTCAAATTGGAATTCAAACAAATTTTCATAATGCAGTATCAAATTTATTTAAAATGGCAAAAATGAATTCGGCATTCAATAATTAGAAGTTTTGAATTTCTACACCTTATCCATATAAATTGATTTAGTGTTATTATACACGGCTTTGTTTTTGCAGCATGGAAGCGGAAGACTTTTTTCTCATATGTGAAAACTTTTCATACAAAAATCACGAGTATGGCCGAATTAGAATATGGCCTAATATTCAAAGGCCGTATTCATGTTACCTCACTAACACTAAATTCGGCACTAACTGACCACTTTTTGAGGGTTAAAGGACGGTTTCGAAATCATCTTGGACTCTCTCACTCAAATCACGATGAGGTCACTCAAAATAGTGAGTGTGGTGACTAGATTCAACATTCGCCACTTTTATTCATATAAAACCTTTCAGCAAAAAACAATCCCCTAACGGCACAATGCGTATAGCATTCAGTTTAGGGTGAGTGGTACTTTTAGTGAGTGGAGTTTTGAATTCAAGGGAGACTCACTCATGCTGCCTCAACACTCACTCACGGGAGTGCTATAATATTACATAGTGTGTGACATGAATACCACCCAAATGATTTTACAAATTCATACAGGAATCCACATAAAAATAATTTCCAAAAAGTATCAAAAACCATTTCGGTTAGGAAAATATTTTAATTCGAATTATAATTCATAAATTCCCGATTTCCAATCCCTCTAACAGCAGTAAACTAACCTTAATTTCTTGTGGAAGCGTTTTATGTCCGATGTTTCGAAATACAACTCCTGCTAAAACATCTTTGGAATCCGTCCATCCTTTACGAATTCCATCACGGTACGCATGGACCATTTCGGATACTCGGCTAAATGCAATAACTAAATAAGAAACCAAATCAAGCAAAATTGTTAAAAAAACTCAAGTTGCGCACCCGCATTTCACCCATGTAATTTTGAGAAGAGATTAAATTAGTCCACCGATATTCTTACAACTGTAGTTCAGTCCACGAGACGAGAAGCAATCCTCCAAGACCTTCTGCATGATAGAGTCCGTAAGTGGATTAGATGGGGCGTAGTAAAGAGTATTGGTTCGATTTCGAACAATCTCTGGGATTTCCCAGGGACTGAAACCTTCATAAATAATTGGTTCGGCATATTTCGTGGTTTTGATACCACATCGCATGGCAACTAAGAATGAGACACAAAGCAGTGGTGCAAGGACGGATACTACAAGGGATACCTTGTCCCTCCATAAGATCTTGAAGTTCTTCCAAAGTAGAAGCTTAAAACCTTCCATGTTGCTTTGAAAAACCCTCGCAAATGGCAGCAAATAAGGAGACTGAAGCAATAAAAATACTTCCTGAGACGTTGGTTCAGCTCTCTGTCCGATTATGAAAATAGATTTGAGGTAAATATTGTCTTTGCCCTCATTTTTTTACCTCCGAAATTCGATTGTTATAATTTTATTGCATTAGTTTATGGTTCTCTGGTGTTTGTCAATAGCTGTACAAGTATTCGCACATTTCCAGCTTGATTGTACTTCATACACATATTTAATAATATGTGGCATAAATGAAAGGGATGCTTGATCACAATAAAAATTGATTGGGCGTAACTTCGGCTGAATAAAATAGGTTGTATAGTCATAGGAGTGCCTTTTCTCATCTGCAAACACGCTTGAAGAAATAAATGTGCATTATTTTTTACATCATATTTGGAATCATGGAAGGATGAATGCAACCAAGACTCCCGAACTGGAAGGAGTCTGCAATCCCAACCCTTGTACTTCCTTTAATTATTCAATTAATCCTCCTGTCTATATATATATACATGTATATAGTTCACCAACGAGCACCTTTCCTAAAAATATTCTCGTGTTTCACTCCATAATATCTGTAAAGTCCACGTGTTCTTTTTTGTTTTGACTCGTCGGAACTATTTTGAAACTTCGAAAACCTCATCGACGTTTTAGCTTTTAATGAGATACTGGAGTGACGAATAAAATTAGGTAATGCACATTGGCTTTGGCTAGTATAAGGCCTTAATTTTCTTTTACATCCATAGCATGGATAAAATTCGACTAAAAACCTGTCGCGATGACTTTCTGTTTTGTTATAATTTTGTGACCTCTGAATTTATTTTTCAATTTATTATCAATGGTACTTACACATATCAAAGGTTGTAAAATATCAAAGTTAAAATCGTTAGACATATTCACAAGTCTTCAGCAAATTGGAAGAAAACTTGCTCCAGATCAGCTTGTCCAATATTATAACCTTCCAAAATAAATTCTTTCTTAGCTTCCTCCATAATGTAAAATATCTTCGCCCATGTCGTTCGGTTAGTGGGAACAAGATACTCCAAGAATCCGCAGTGCGAGTCTTTCAGCACACAGCCTAAGTTATGTATATACAAAATAGCAAATTTCAGGGGAATCTCAAGATTTAATTGAAATCGAATTATTTACCTGGATTTTGATTTTCCATAAAAGCTTGAAAACGTTGGATGAGTTGCTCCCAATCTCCACTACTTTGCATCTAAAAAACACCAACACACTGATTATTTACATCTGTAATTGAGACAACACATTATTACTTCTAAACACAGCGGTTGCTTTATCTTGCCTCTGAAGAATATGCCAGCTGAATTACAAGTTTGTAAGAAGGTAATAGTTTGGATTTGAGGTATTGGGGTGATCCTATGCATTTCAGCTGCCCCTTCACCATGATGGCGAGGCTGGAGCACAGTATTTCACACTCCTCCATGTTGTGGGATGTAAGAAGAATGGATGCTCCAGCATCTCTCACCATACCAATGGCATTCCAGACATGTCGTGTGGATATTGGGTCCATTCCAGCTGTTGGCTCATCCAGTAGGATCACAGCAGGTTCGCCAAGCATTGCAATGGCTGCGGAAACCTTTCGTTTATTTCCACCACTACACCCAAAAAAGCAAGTCAAAACGGTAGTTTCGTTAAAATTGCAGAATAATTTCCGAACAAAACACATTTTCAAAAGGAGATTATATCAAGTATTGCACTATTACATAATCAACCAGCCTCAAGGATGTTCACAAAGGTTTCGATTAAGATTTTCGTTAGTTTGGATCAGGGATGGAAAATCGGAAAAGTATGAATTAAAATATTTTTTCCACTGAATTCAGATTTTCGATACTTTTTGGAATACCATCTTTTTCGGATTCCGATATGAATTCGAATATCACTTGAATATTCGCTCATACCGATTCCAATTCTAATACCTTTATGAATACTTTCGTGCACTTTTGCTGTCGCGTTTTTCGCAAATCGGTGAAAAATTTTCAAGTTTGAGATTGAAATCTAAGCTTTTTACCACATGCATTTATAAAATTTTCTTGTTTCTTTAAAAAATCGATTATTACAACTTTGATTGTGGAAAAAATCCCGTGAAAATAGCACCAAAACACACTTTTTTGTATAATGTATGGAAATTGGAATCCGAAACAGAAATTTTTGTATACCGATTCAAATTCTGTGATTCCATATGAATTCGAATTCGGATTAAAATACTTTTCGGAGATTTTTTCCGATTCCGATTCAAACTGTAATCCCTGCTTGTGATTATCCAAAATCCAATGCTTTTATTTTAAGAATTGAATGTTCGACACAGTTTCAATACTGAGTAGGCTTTCAAAGGATATCTTGTTTAAAAAGCATGTAGTGTACGGTATCCAAAACTAAAGTAGATTAAAAATATAAATTACCTCAAAGATCCGAATGGCTTATCCAAGAAGCTTCGAAAGAGCAATCTATCCGCTATCCGTATTATTAGTTCCGGAATCACCTCCTCGGGGATACCTTTTAATTGCGCGAAATATTTCAAGGTCTCCCGACCAGTGAGATCATCCATGCAAGCATCGAATTGAGGACAATATCCCAAGGACGACTGTGCTCCTTTTAGGTCATGTCGCACAGAGCGGCTATTAATGAACGCGTCTCCCCTTGTAATAGAAGTGCTGCCAGTGAGCATTTTAAAAGTGGAAGTCTTCCCTGCCCCATTTATACCCAGGAGGCCAAAAACCTCTCCTCTGCTCACTCCAAAAGTTAATCCGTCAACGGCAACAAACTTTCCTCCGTAGATTTTCGTTAAATTCCTGAAAAATTAATAACAAATGCATTTAGTTCAAGGAACCAATGAATAAAAATCGGCCGTTTTATGGAACTAATAAAACTTATACTTGATTATGAGATTATCCATCCGATCAAGCGTTGCTAAACTGAGACGGTTAATCCGGTTACTCTCTACTGCCACATCCATATCCAACATATCGATTGTAGCTTTGAAAAACATGTATCAAATTAAACATGTTCCGCCTCAGACAGAAAGTACATTTTATGTTAAGTACTAAATTACGTCTTCCGAATTCGGATGGTCGATTTTTCCATCTAAAATGTCTAGCAATTGTTGACAGAAATCCGGATTCAATTGCAATTATCAATGCAAGTAATCCAATACACAGTTCACCCATACGAACCAAATATTTTCCAATGCCAGGATCCTCCCATGTGTAATACCCTTGTCCTATAGTAATTACAACCAAAAGGGAGTATAATCCTACCTGTTCTGAGAATTGGTCTTATCTACATAATAAATGAGGTCATACCCCTAAAATGTTTCGACAAAAGTCAATTGAAATAAATATACCTGATGAAAAACAACATCCGTCACTAGAACTGGTACCGCAACCCTGGGTAACGTCGAAATTCACGCAACTCATCTTCAACAGATGGGTTTTTCCTATTTGAGTAATTGCCATTCCCATACCATAGCTCGGGAAGTAGGAAAAAATATCGTCAAAGGTATTTACAACTTTTTCAGTACCAATTTCTGGGTGACGGAATAGTCCGAAAGCTAAAAATTCAAAACCTAAGGAATTAACAATGATACAGAGGTAAGTTTCTCACAAGATTTTTATGATATTTACAACGTGAAATGCTATACTTTTAATATGTAAATGACTAATTTTGGAAACGCGAAATTACAGGATATAGCACCAACGATGAGAGTGCGAGAATAAGCTATAATTGGATCATCCATTAATGTTGACACAACCATACATAGAAGGATCGATGCCATCACAAATACGAGAACAGAATTCCAAATCGCCATTCTCGCCTCCCACGACGAAAATGAATCGATGTCAAATATAATCGTTACTAGCACAATCGCAACGAAAATCAGAGGAGCGATAATCATATCATGTAGAAAAATTACAAGCCAGTAAAGGCACAACTTTGCACCAGTTAAAACTTGTAAATGTTTCGACTTGGACGTTTTTTCTGACAACGGTATGAATAAAAATGTTCCAACAACAAAAAACATCGCCGCGTTCACACTTAGCCCCAAACAATAATTTTCATTTATGGAGCCATTTGATTCAAAACCATCTGTCGATACGTGGTCAAAAGGATAATTCGATGCGGAAATTCGGTTGCTGCGACCATACAATTCCAGAATGCCATTCCACATCCAATTCAGACTCACTGGAGGCGAATGGAAAGCTTGATTGTTGAAGAAAAACGTGAGGTGATTTCGATTTGTCGACGAATTGAAATCTTCTTGCAACGCCACAATGTATTTACTTTCATCCTGGCGATTCACCGAACCAACCTGAAAACAAGTATTTCTCTCATATAAATAACATTTTGCTCTAAATTATTCTCAGTTTACTAGTGCAAGAAAAAACAAAATGTGTGTACCGTTTTTAGTAAATTAGTAACAAAATCGATATCTTCTACATCTTCAAATTTCAGATCCATCTTAGCCACGAGTTTGTAGGCTTGGCAGACTGTTTGATCATGAAAGCAGCCAACTTTGCTATTAGATCCCAAATGCTGACGTATTCTCTGCGTTTCAGATACCATGTTTTTAATAATTATATATATCCTTTTATTACTAAAATATACAAATGTTGATTAAAAGTTCAACGCAGATCACCTCGAAAGTATTAAATTCCTCCTGAGGGATTTCCAATCCTGGAGTGTACTTTACAGTTTCGTAACATATAATCAATCCTACCAATGGCACTAAGACCTCAAAAAAATCAAAATTCGGAGCATACTTTTGCATTTTTTCGATGTATTATACGTCACGCTTTTAGCAACAATCAGGAAATTCCTCTATACCTGTATGAAGAGGAGGGATCTACTTCTCATCGTCAGCAAAAACTTCTTTTTGAACATCCCACGAAATTGCTGTACTAACAACCGCGTTCCCTCATTACGATGTTTGTAGTTCACTAATTTTCCGAGTTTCAATCCGGATCCATTTGGAAACTGACAACGAGAGGTTTCCACCGAAGAAGAAATTCCAGGGAGCAGGAAATCTCCATTTCTGGCAGTATTTGCATAAGGATCTGTCACACTGCATACCGATTTTAAAGTTTATACCTAACTGGTAGACTGAATTCTAATACATTAGCAGTACTATTTGTTACTGTACATTCCAGATTTTGCCTTCAAAGTTGTTTTATTTGGTATTTAATTTGGTAGTTCTCATATGTCGTACAAATGAATCGTACATGCTATGGTTTGATCCACGGAAATTTGATTGTGGTAAATGTTGTAACTTGAAATTAACAATAAGTAGGAACTAAGGTATCGTCCGGACAATATGTCGATTGCCGCATTTTAAAGCACCTACCAAATTTATGTACAGGCCAGAGTTAAAGAATTACCGAAAGAAGATTTCCTCAAGTGTTGTGCTACCCACTCCATAGGTTCTGATGCCAAGTTCTTCTTTCCGTGCCTCTAGTTTGTCAAACAGAATTGGGAACAAATTGGTTTCTCCTATAGGAAGTGTGCACCTCATTTCAGTCTTTGTGTCCATTTTGAAAAGTACAGATGGAATTATTTCCAAGATTGCCTCCCGTATTTGTTCTGAACTCGTTCGATCTGTTTTTACAACCACCAAATCGTATCCGTCACCTAAAATATTGATTTAAAAATCTGATTTAAAATGGGTAATGGTTTGGCTAATTTAAAGGGTACAGTCTCTACAGAGTGATCTGAGTGAGAGAACAGTATTGTCTTTATCTTGCCGAATTTAGTTTTGAGGAACAACGAGCTTCCACAGCAACGTAAATTGCCGTCCTTTATTATTGCTATTCGATCTCCAAGCAAATCCGCCTCCTCCATGTAATGAGTCGATAATATCACAGTGCGCCCTTTCTTCTCCGCCTGAATCAAATCCCACGTAGAGCGACGTGCTTCAGGGTCTATACCGGCTGTAGGTTCATCAAGAATCACCACCTGAAAATAGGGTTATTTTGATGAATGGCAAAATATTTCACCACAGCTTGAAACAATTATTTGTCCACACAAACAACAGTTTTATGAACCCGATTATTTCAAATGCTTGGATAAAAAAGGGTGTGCGACACAATATTAACCTTGGATCCAGCGGAGAATGCCATTGCCACACAAAGTTTCCTTTTCATTCCTCCACTCAAATGTTTCGATTCCGTTTTTCGCTTTTCTTCCAATCCCAGAACTTTGATACACCGATCTGTCTCATGCCTTCTTTCCGTCTTGTTCAACCCTTTCAGCTATGTTGTGTATAAACTCGTATGAATTCATTTGTTAAAATCGGAAGACTCAGAATTACTGCTTACAATTTGAAAGTTGTTGTACATAGTGGCAACGACAGTACATAATTTTTTCACCTGCCAATAAAATTGGAGATGCTCCTCAACCGTGAGATTGTCGAAGAGAATATTGTACTGAGGACAAAATCCCAAACTTTGTCGGACCTTGTTAATCTCAGTTTGGACGTCGTAAGAGTTGACCTTAACCGTCCCTGACGTTGGCCTGATCAAACCTGAAGACAAAACATTTTCTCCAGTGTAAGTCGATACTACTAAATGCTAAATGAACTAAAGCTCTGTTGCACCTGCAAGCACGGAAAGCGTCGTAGATTTCCCCGCCCCATTCGGTCCTAGTAATGAAGTCACTTGGTTGCAGTACATTTTCAAATTCAGCCGGTTAAGCGCTGTTTTCGACCCAAACACTTTAGTTAAATCATTTATCACAATGCCCGCTTCCAAATGGTTTGGTTCAGCTTCACAGTCATCCGACTGTAAATCATCGAATGAAGGTATGCTTGATTTTGGTGTTCCTCCGGTCCAAAACCAAAACTAGGGTAAAACAATTTTGATTTATTTGTATTTTTATTCTTTCGGTAATTAATACGTAATCATACGTAATTTACTGTCGAAAAAGAAAGCTTGATCATTCGTCAAATATGTATATTTGCTATATTTGCGGATTACTGTCCGTTATAAAAAAAGTGGGGTTTATTATTTATACTCCGATTCATAGCCGAAGGTCTAATAGAGTTGTCAACCATCCTAAGCCTTTATTCAATTCAGTTACAAAGTTTCAATGGTTCACCCTATCTAAACTGCGAAATCCTCGCACAAGCTGTCATAGATCTGCGCTGTCAGGGGAAAACCCCAGTGGGAAAAAACTTCTTTTCTTGAGCTAAATTACAAACCGCCGCCCCCGGGATTTGAACCCGAGTACGATTCAGACGACTCTCGAATAAATCCGAGTCCATTGCCGCTACGCTAATGGAGCTTGTCTACTGGCCGTTGTAGCCATGCAAGAAAATTCCCATTCCTCTGCTACAGACCATGGGATAGTGCGTATATTAAATATAAACTAGAAATAAAGCCAGCCAAAACATGGCTGGAATCCACTTTTTTGTTTTCACTATAATGTACTATACTAATTCACTATACTAATTCACTATACTAATTCACTATAATGCACCATCTTGCAGCAAACTTAGAAACCTAAGCAAACGATCACGACGAAGACTCTTCTCATTTAATACTTTAGTATTGATTATGTATACAAATATATGTTGTATTCAGGCTTTACCGTAAAAGGGAAGTACCATGGTAGTGCCGCACCATATTCCCCTGGAAATGCTAGCTCGACGTACAGAGTTATCACAAAATAGCTCACGCTGTTGAACAAGCTTAGTAGCAAACACATCCCAACTGAGAAATTATCGTCTGGGTTGAGACCATGCCAAAAGTTGCTCCACTGCAGACCCTCTCCAAAACTTTCCAGCGACCGTAAAATATTGATCATGAAAAACAAGGGCGAATTGGGAGAGAACAAACAGGCCACGAATTTTATCCAAAATGTGAGGTTAAAATACTGATAAAGCAAGGCAAAATTGTGATATCCAGAAAAAATCCAAACAAAGGCGGCCATTATGGACCCAAAGTTTTCTAAAAATAAATCATTTTACATCGTCCTCCATTATTTAAATTTCTTCCATTTTTTAACACACATTTCCAATAATAATTGGATGACAGATCATGTATGAATCCTGTGTTTACTAAATTCTTTCATTTGTATGCATTATTTAATTATCACAAGCTCACCGTTTGAAAACAGGGCAGAAAACATGAATGCAAAGGTTATCACGTTGAGGATGTACACCGCTAAGCACAGAAAAATGGCTGATGGGTTTGAACGCGTAAAAATGGATAAACTGTTTTTGAACTCCAGCTGTAATTTATGAACCGAGAATTTTACACATTAGCTTAAGAAAACGTTTGGCACACAATATAGCCAGATTTTTCGGAATGACAAATGAATACTTGACTGATTAATGTCGGCGAAGTATAGCAACCGACCGCGTTTACTTATAGACGTGTGTACACTAATGTCACTAATTGTAAGCTACTTAAGTAGAATCTATTCTTTAGTATGCACCCGAAAGTTCTTTGCCCGCCTACCATGCGACTTAGAGTGACCAGGAACCTGCATAACTATATAACAGTAATACCTGAATTTAGTACTTCCAAGATGGGAACCTAAAAATTGGGACCGGGGGGAGCGAAAGAATGAGATAGGCTGACGCCCCCTTTTTACCCGTAATGTTTTTTCAAAAATTCTGCCGGAAATGTGCATCTCAACCGATCTCAATACTAGTTTTCAAAAATATAACAGAATTGCGTATTTTAAGTATTTAAAAGTGTATTGAATTCGGTTAAGCAGTGTAGGAGGCAGAAATCACTTTTGGTTTTCATTTTCTTACACTCGAACACAAGCCATGATTTCAACTTTCGAATTTAGCCGAGGTATGGGCATATATAATGATCACAAAAATTTGGAACGAAATTGGTCCCATATTTTTCAGTTATCCCGCGTAGGGACAACCGACGTTCTAGCAAATGTATTTTACTAGAGGACCGACGTCATTTAAACAGTTTATAATAGCGTTTAAGCGAACAAGTAACGGTAGAAATGAGTTTGTGTAGTAAAGAGATACAAGAGATATACTTATTTAGCAAAATTTTCTCCTAGATATTAATCTTCAATTAAAATTCTAAATTTTTAAGTCCTCCACAAAAATTGTCGGTAAAAAAGGGTTTCTTCTTAATAACTGACTTCTGGTACCTTTGAGGCTTAAGCTGAGGCACAAGTAGTGTTTCCAATATTTTAGTCTTAACATGCGGACTCTTGGAAATTCTGTACAATTCAAACAATTCAAGCCGAATGGCTGAAATTCAATACACTTCCTGTCAATAAATACCAAACCAGAAGTACAAAAGAATTAATTTAAGCTCATTGCTGGTTTAAATTATATACTACAAATTACAGCGCACATCAAAAAAGGTAAGAAGGCTAGACGTCAATTGAGTGAGTCACTCGGAACTTAAATTAAGTGAATTTAAGGCTTTTTTTTTTTTCTTGTAAAATATGGTCATTGCTTTTATTCACAAAAAAAAGTTTTCCATCATTGACAGACATACTCAAGTCATAACAAATACACTAGTTTTAGATATAAACAAATAAAGGCTACTCCAACATTTCAACATATAATAAGCATCCACTATAGAAAGCCTCAAAAGATTACAGAGTCAAAACTCCAGCTATTTTCTATACGTCTGCTTATCACCATCCACACCTGTAT
>JAQFXU010005088.1:0-12226 GCA_034693705.1 Spatulosminthurus flaviceps | reverse complement strand
TGGATGAAAGATAATTGGATGAAAAAATTTTTGGATGAAAGATTTTTGGACGAAATAGTTTGTCCAAAAAATACTGGACGAAAAAGTGTCTGGACGAAAATTCCGGGACCCGAAAATATATCCAAACAGTCGATTTAGTTTATTGTATTTATGTATTGAATTTAAAAGGGTTTGCAAAAAGGAGCAAAGCTGAATCGTCTGTCTAGACAAACAGCCCTGATTTCCCGACTGGAATCATTCATTATGTCGAAAAGACTCCAAGCGTGCCTTCCTAAGACTCTTGGACAGACCCTGCGGAAGAATGCTCTATTAGTCCCATCCTCTTACAAGTGAATTAAATGAAATCATTTTTTGTTGACCGTAGCGTATGTAGCCATAGCGTCATTACAAAAATAATTAATTATATTTTGTCATAGATGGACATTCTCCATCCGACCCAATGATCCGAGGGATCAAAGGCTCCCAAAAGAAATCAAGCAAGCAGTTTTGAGGCTGGCAGCAGCTAACTATGCAGCTAAACATGGGACCAAACCTCATCCGAACGATAGGTCTCATATTTACAATCAGAACAGTGAAAATAGCTTCATAAGATTGGATAAGAGAATTGATAGACTTCAGCAGCAAATTGACAGTGCTTTGAAAACACTGGTCGAAAATAATGAGAAAATTCTCTCACTGTTGAAGAAGGATGACAAAGGGGAGACAGAACGAACTGAATGCAAAGACAAAGCAATTTAATAATATACTAATATCATCAGTATAAGGAAATGACAATCCGCTACTTAATTTGTTGTTTTCTGAGGCGACCTCAAATGTAAACAGAGCGTTATCTCTACACTTGCCAGAACTCTGGCCGTCCTGACTTTTGTAGTTCCCCTTGATTATCGCTCAGATGCCAGCGAACCAATACATTACGTAATTTGCTATTCGGTAAAAAATAAGAAATCCCATTTCCATTTAATTGTTCCACTTTTAAATGAGTAAATAAATTACTCCTCTATTTTCGTTTCCAATATATATGGCACTACATGATACATTGTATGATGCACTATACTTATTTGTATTCTCGGGACACGCTTTTTATCGCATCAATACATTTTCTCAGACCTGCATATTTATATCATAGGCTCGTGCATTCAGAGAAAATACCCATGACTGGTTTCAATGGAAATGTACTGAAAATATACAATCATATTACATAATTCTGACACTTGAAAGAGCAGTTGAAACAACCAATTCTACAATCCAATGCACATCATCTTTGCATGTCATGTTATCACAAGAAAAACCCTCCGCTCGCATGTAGCAATATTCTTAGCTACACTTTGTCTTACAAGAAACCACAACCTCAGGATTCATCACTTTTCCTTTAGGAATTTCCGTTTTGGTTATACTCCTATTTCAAAACCCGAGCAATTTGGGTTAGGGAGTACAAAATAACACGTTTCTGCGATATTATTGAATAGATAGCTACTAATTCAGTTATCATACCGTCGACCTTCTTTCCCTGGCCTGGGTAAAAATAAACGCAGTTCTTTTCGAGCTTTAAACCTTTGACTAACTACAATTTCTCATATCAAGCAGAAAGCAGAACATTTTTCATGAATATCATTTATTCATTACACACATCTGACTGAGGCTTCAGCCTTTGTCAAATTTTCTTCTCTATCTGACTCCACTAGTCGTTTTTCACTATGAATTTACCCGTGGATGTCAGAGACAAAAAAGTTTCTTGGGCCAGCCGACTCAGACGAATTGTAACAATCAAACCTAGGAAAGTGGATCAGCTAGAATCGTTCAAAAGGTAAAGCAATAATAATAATTACATAAATTCATACATAACGTTAGATTCCCATACTTTCGTAACTCCCTCTACCCGCAGCCTCAGGCCAATTGCATGCACTTGGCAGCTTCCTAAAATACTACTAATTACGCACTATACAAAAGGGATTTTCTATGTAGTAAAATTAAGGTAACGTATTATGACGCAACATAGGCGCTGAGAATTGAAACAATGAAACCTCGAAAGTTCACTATCGTTAGAATTTTATTCCTCAACCTCTGTCTTGTTATAATCGCTGTTGGAATTCCTATACAAAGCAAATAAGTACCTTTCTAACCGACGCACTAAGAACTAATAAGCTTTTGATCCTTGAAAGTGACGACCTTGCTACAGACAAATGGAAATTGACAAATATTACCTCATGGCAGGTCAAGCAAATGGTAAATTTGATCACAGTCTTCAAAATAGAGACTTTAAACACTTTTGTGATGTCAGTGAAAATTCTAACTACTCAAGTGAAAGTGCTGTTTCCCCCATCCAACAAAATGGCTACATTCCCTGTCACGACCAAGTGACTGAGTACCCACCAGAAGATAGGCGTACCCATCAAAACGAAGCTCGAAATGAAGAGTTGGAAGACAAAAAGTACCCAGTAGCCACCCTAGCTGAGCTCTACTGGCGGGGTCAGAGTTCCAATAGGAACGTTTGGATTAAAAATGAAAGTGATTTTGACCTGCAAGTGACTGTGAAAGGAGCGCCCCCTGAATGTCTCGACCTCGACCACGTTTCTGCTGAAGTTTTCAATGGAATTTTTACTCCAGAAGTAAAGAGAAATACATGGGAAGATGATTTATTTTCATGCTTCTATAAAGACCAGGGCTGCAATTTCAGGGCATATACCGAAGAACTATCAAAACATCATCTGGAGTGTGGTTACCGCCCAGAGTTCAAGTGTGCTTGGACAGACTGCCTTTTGTCTCAAGCTTCTTCTGTTCAAGTTGTCAAACATTTGGTGGAGCATCATAAAATGAAAGTCTGTGATTTAAGTCCAATTGATTCGGATATTTGCGTAAGGTTGGATTGGAATCCGGCCAAAAATCCCAAAGAGTTTCGTTGGATCCCTGCTCTTATCGTTCATGAGGATATTCCTTTGCTGCTGACTGTACAAATTTCCAAGAATTCCTACGTAGATATTTGGTTGTGGGATTTGGAAAATAGAATCCAAGAAGTGTCTCCATTTGTGGCTGTGTTTACTTTAAAGGGTATTTTACCGGAGTATGATGAAAATTGGGGACCAAGGCCTTTGCCATTTGATACTTCACGATCATCCTTGGACTTCAGTGTAGGGGGTACTTATCCCTTGACACTCGTTGATATTTACATGCGTTTCATTCACTATGACCCAAATGACTATTCTGAGTATATTGTCATTAAAATGCAAAGTTGTTAGATATTTTAGCAATAATTAGTAGATTTTAGACGCTCCAAAACGTTAAAATTTTTTAAAATGAACTACCTCCTTAGGATATATGCAAATTTATTATTTTTAATTAGTGGGAATGAAGTTGAAGAAGAAAGTAGTTGGAATCGGAATGTTGTGGAAAATTTTCACCAGCAATACAAATTATGGAGTAAAGTGGATGTCCGACAAGATTTGTACTGCCTTGATGCTCGGTATCAACGATTTTTTGATGACGTAATCTCAGGCAAGAGCGCTGCACTTGAGGAATCTTTATTAGTTGTTAATGACATTGGCGATGGTGTCAATATTTGTGATTCTAAAGGTACAGTAAATTTTTTTAACAATTTATACTACATTTAGTGCTCTTTACAATAAAGCGGAATCGGTGGGATAAATTATTTAATTTTTAAAAAACATTTTCAGGTAGAACAGCATTACATTTGGTTGCTGCTTTTGGACATGAAAACATGGCTCAGTTTTTGTTACAGCATGGTGAGATAAAAAACCATTGGTTCGATTCTTTTCTAAACTTATAGTTAGTTTGGATTTTTCATAATATTCAACGTTGAAAATATTACAGGTGCCAAAATTGACTCCATTAGTGAACACCAACTAACCCCACTGATTTGCGCGGCAGCCACAGGAAACTTGGAAGTCATGGAATTTTTAATATCTCACGGAGCAGATGTAAATTTCAGTGGGAATAAAACGCCATTGCATTGGGCTGCGGCTTCTGGTAATTTAGAATGCGTAAAAAAGTTAGTTGATTCTGGAGCAATTCAAACCATGTCATCTGAGGTGGGGACAACGCCATTACTTGTAGCTGCAGCTTATGGGAAAGTGGATATCGCTAAGTTTTTAGTAGAAAAGGGTGCAGATGTTCGTGTTACACAGGTAAGCTCATGTAACGAATGGAAAGATGTGACTTCGAAATAAGATGTATATTTTTTACTGTGTGTATTTATCACCTCATTTATTTTTAACGTGCATTGTTCGATTGCCTGTGTACGCTTGGATACAATAAATAATAAAATGATAAAATTTAAAAGGCTACAATTTACTAGGGTTACACTCTGGACTCAGCACTGCATCTTGCTGCTGCTTCTGGAAGTGAATCATGCGTGAGGCTCTTCTTGGAGAAATTGTCTCCTCACATTAGAAATACTTATGGGGAAACTCCTTTGCATTTGGCTGAATCCAGGCAAACTACATCTCTGCTCCTTGAAAAGGGTAGTAACTCTGATGCTGTAGACATCAATGGCATGTCACCTCTTCATTTTGCTGTGATGAAAGGTTTCAAATTAAACTTCATTTGCAATAATTATGTTGAGTAAAACAAATTATAATCTGAAAAAATTAATTCAATTTGAGAAGGAGATCCTGATTTTGTCCGATTGAAAACATTGGTTAAGCAAGGAGCGGATGTGAATCTTCAGGACAAAAATGGTCAAACTCCTTTACATTTAGCGGCGTTGCAAGGAGCTTCTAGGAAAGCTGGTTATCTGCTTCGTAACGGAGCAAAGGCTTGTATTAAGTATGGGAAATTTTCGTACTCAGTGTGAGGAATCAATTGCAAATATTATAAATAAAAATTAAAAAATTGATGTTTAAATCTCTCAGAGACAATAATGGGATGAGTGCTTACACTACTATGAAGCGGAAAATGCCTCATGCAGTTCCACAAATTGAAGCAAGTTTAGATAGCGCAGTTTATGTTACTCAAAATGATCCCTCCGAATATGACTGTATTCTGGCCCTGGATTTTAGGTATACTCTTTTACTACAGAATGACCAAACGCTGTACACAATTTAAATTAAATGCGTGAAAATTATTATTTTAAGAAAAACGTTCGATTTTGGTTGAGTTTCATGATAATTTATTCTTACGGCGTATTATTAGCGCCGCGGGAATGATTCCCCCTCCAGTTTCAGACTTTCGACACTCGAAAATCCTTGGATCTCCTACTAATTTATCCCGTGCAAAAACCAAGGTAAAGCTTGAAAAGGAAACGGAATTCATCCACGATTTAGTAATCCGCAGGGATAAAGAAATCCTAGCTCATCCTCTAATTGAAGCTTTCCTCGCACTCAAATGGAAGAAAGTCAATTATATATTTTATCTCACTTTCTTTTTCCACGTGAGTTTTTTCTTCTTCTTACCTTCCAAAATGTGTAACTACAGTTTATAAAATCAGACTAAATTCTTTCATTGAGGTGATGTATTACAGTTTTTAATGGCGGCATTCTACACTTACTTCACCACTGAAGCATACCTAGCGAGTTGCCCTGATCCAGGAAATAAATGTCTCCGTGATTCTACACTTGTCCCAATGGGGAGGGAGCCTCAGAAACCCCAAAGGCAGTGGTCTTGGTTAGACACCAGAAGCCGTCCAAGTGATTACAGAGAAGGTCGATCCAGGGAGGATATCTTCAACACTTGTAATAAATTATTATTGAACTAATGATTTTTTTGATGCAACAGTCAGTTTGGTTATTGTATGAGTCACCCTTGTCTGATGTTTTTAGTCCATATTGTACACCCCGTGGATAATCTTCTGGAGTGTGATATCAAGATTGCGGCTGTAGTTGTATGGGGTATGCTAGCTTATTGTACGATTTTGGTCATCCTCAAGGAAGTTTTAGAGATAGTGCAACGTCCGAAACAGTATTTTATGAATTGGGAAAATTTGGGACAATGGGCAATTGTGGTTTCTATTATAATTACCTCATACTGGGATGGATGGGCTCCCTGCAAATGTACGAAAATGTGTCCATGGCATTATTCATCAGCGGCGGTACGAATTTGTAAAAATCATTGTTTAAATGGACAAATGTTAATTGGGATGCAACTTTTGGATTAATCATAAATAAGTGTAAATTTTGAATCCAGGTGGGTTTGCTAATATCATGGTCAATGTTACTGGTACGAATCGGCAAGTTTCCAGGTCTAGGAATTTATGTACAAATGTTAGGGAAGGTATTACTTTTTCAAAGATAAAAACATGATAAAATTTAGTGTACTCATTTGTCAATAAATATTTTCATAGAGAAATCAATTATCATATTTGTGCTTGCAGTATGTATAGGGAGGCATAAATAATGTAATCAATATCATTGATGAAATTGTATCTATTCAATTTTAGGTTCTTCAAAATTTTGGTCGGTTTATTTTGGTTTTCCTCACAATGATGAATGCCTTTGCGTTGTCATTTTGCGTCCTCTTTTCGACAGTAAATAATTTTTTTAAATGCGTAGCATGCGATAGTGTTTAAATGTGTTATTTTAGTTATTGCCATGCAAAATCTTATGCCCGAAGGAACCCGCTTTTTCGTCATACATCCAATCAATGTTGAAAGTCTTCACGATGATGACTGGTGAACTGGATTATCAAGATTTATTTTATGGAGATGAAGCAGAAAAATTCTTAGATGCTCCACCTCCCCTCATCCCCGTACACCCCTTAGACACCCAATCTTCATTCAAAACCTCCAATGACTCGGAGATTCCTCCCACGCGGATAGATTTAGGACTCGGGAAAGATCTGCGATATCCTCTGGTTGCTCATGCTTTGTACTGTGTTTTTACTGCAGTCATGACCATTTCTTTGATGAATTTACTCGTGGGTAAGTTTTCACTCTCCAGAATGCAAGCAACTTGTAATTTTTTCCCATTTTTTACTTTTAAAGAAATTTTATTTTTTCAAGCCTTGGCCGTAAGCGATATACAGGTAAAAAAAAGAAGGAATTTTTGAACGTATACATATCATGATAATGGTGTAAAAAATTTACAATAATTATTAGAGTTTAGAGCGAAGAGCCAGGGTAGATCGCTTGAGCCGACAAACTCATTCTATTTACAAGGTAGAAAATCTACTGTTCTCAAAATTTGTGAGATCCGTTGCTCACAAAAGAATCCTGAACTACATTAAATTAAAATTTTTGCTCCAACCTGACACAAAAAGGTGAGCCGAAGTACACATATTAATTATTACTACTGCTAAAATGGATAACATTTGAATTAAAAATCTGGCTAATTAACTTTATTACACGTTTTATTTAGGTGTAAGTTCTTTATTCGGCCCAATGACCCACGTGACGATTCTTTGTCCGAGGAATTGAAAGCCAAGTTAATGCAAATAGTTTTAAAATGCAAGGAAGAAAAAGATTCTGATGTTGCAAGTTCCTCTACTTCTGCAAAATGCCTAACTGACGCTACCCCTCCCTCTCTACGGACAGAATGTGATGACTTGTGTGAATCGGACCAGCAGGGTAGATTTGAAAAATTAGAAGAGCAACTGAATATGCTCCGGAATCAGTTGGACACTGTTTCTCTGCTGTTGTTACAAAAAATTGAAATACTTGCTGGAAATAGTGCTAGTGTGATTTCTAAACCTGAGTGAATTTAACCATATGTACTAATTTGATTCTATCGCTGGATTTATTACTGTTCAGATTATAGACTATAGAACACAGTTTTGTTTATTTGGAATAAAATTATTATTGCCGTTTTGACTTGTTTTTGAATATATTTTTATGTGCACTATCATGTATGTAAGTTTCAACAAATAAGTTCGTTAGAATGCTTGAATTTATTTTTTGCAGATGTGACAGTTGTAAGGAGCGTTCCCCGTCTGTTTTCTGAAATGCAGTGCTGCGATCGCAGAAGCGGCATTCCATTTTATGTTCAACAATTTAATGAACATCATATATCCTAATAAGCTGCTGCACGTTTAAAATTCGTTTGACATAAAGTATGTATATGTGCATGCCAAAAAATAGAAGGAAAACTCTTTTCTTTGTCTCACTTTATTTACACTCAAAATCACACTACTAATATAAAAGAAGCCAGTCAGCTATGTAAAATAAAGTTACGTACAAACGCAGCGAAAGTGCTAGAGCAGGCTGCTTCCATCCAGTTCATCCTTATTGGCTCGCAACTGCTGGATGCTTTGTTGAAGTTTGAGTTCATACTCCTGGGATAATAAGCAATTTGAGTAAAATGATAATAAAATAATGCGGTGAAAATTTAAACAACTGTGTCAAAAATGAATAACCTGCTGAAGCCGTCCATAAACTTCCTGAATCTCTAGGCTTTGTCGCGTTTTAATCTCCGTAACTTCTTGCTCGTGGCAACGAGTTTTATCCTTCAATTGATTTTCCAAATCGGTTCTTAGCAACGTTTCTTGTTCTAATTGTCTTCTCAAAAGCTCAAGCTCTCGACTCAAACGAGCCATTTCGTATTCACGTTCCTAAGGAATATGATACTTTATAATTGCTAGCCGTTAAAGCGAAGGATTATATCTTACAGAATTAATACACCGAACAAAATTACACTTAAATTACTGTGGGGGCGAATGTATTTTAGTATCGGCCGTTGGTGAGTTGTCACGTGCAAAGTGTGATTAGCCAATCACAGCATCCTCACCTTTACGAAATGTGATTTGCTCTTGCGGTGCACACCTGTCTACGTCATAATTGCTAAATCATAAAATAAATTTGCCCCGAAAGTATACTCTCTTTACCCGCGCTATACCATCACTCTCAGACCCTACCTTTATAATCAAGGACAGTGAGTAAACGCGTACCACAATAGCACATAAAGTAAATAAAACATTCAGACAAATAAAATCACTTTTAAATATGGCTATTCTAACCTTCTTGCCTCTAGCATAATCTAACTTGTCCAAGAACTTCTCGATCCTAGACCCACACTTGTCAAGCTGCTCCTCGATACGAGACCTCATCGTATTGCTTCTATCAATCCCATACCTGTTGTCCAACAGCACCTGGATACGAGACCTCATCGTAGGTGTGATTGGAGACTGGTCACCTGAAAACAAGATTCAACGAAATATTAACTCAAGAAAAATGAACACAGCCATAATTTAGATTCACGTTCAGAGGGCTAATTTCGAACATAAATATTGAAAGCCATGAGAACCTACGTTTGGTGCAAGTCCCAGAAAATTACATGCTATACGTAAGTTATGTAAGTCTACCAGTTCACCAATGGTGCCGGCTTTTTAACCATCTCATTTCGTACAAGTTTCCAGTCCCCATAATAGCATATGCCTAAAAAAGCTACATGAGCCCAAGGTCATCATGAGCCAAACAATGTAACATGCACCCAAAACCGGAGGATTCGCCCACAAGTTCCAGTCACCCTCGTAGCTCGTAGTCCTACGTACTTTCGTCTGGACACGTCTTACACATCTTAACAAGATGGTGACAATTAAAACCGCAGCATCCACATCATTAAATTCACCAACTCGACAGTATTAACTGCTTTTTAGCAAGTCCTTCTCAGTACGCTGAACACAGATACAGCATTATATCCTCAATGCCCCAAGTCCTAAAAATCCTAACATTTTTGGAAGGAAAGAGTCTGATACTCTTTCAGCAGCCACGACAGGACGTAACGCTTAAGAGCTGCTGTATCTTCCGAGGTGATCCCATCATACGTTACTCCTATCATAAAATGTAGATATTATATTCATAAGCATTCCTTCCTCTCTGCATTTTTATTACCCAGGAAATCATTCACAGGCATCAAGTACAATTTTAAATAACAATAACATGGAATAGTCCCCGATTTTTATACCGCAACCATCTAATTGAGCTACCCCAAAACATTAAACCATCATTCTCACACAAACCTACAGAACATTTAACTACAACCTTCCAGATTACCACACATGAATTGCTGGGAACTTCAAGTCTATGACCAACACTAACATTACAATCCATCTCTGCATAGCCATTTGACTCACAACAATCTACTGAACACTAACTATACGCATTAATTTGCTTCCAATATTTTTCACTTATAAAATAAAAGTCATTTGCTTACCATCAGGACTATTCCCAACCACAGATTTTTTCGCACCCTCCTCACCATCCTCGTCGTCAGTTTCCGCCCTCGTAAAACTCTCCACACTCGCCTTTACGCTACATATCATAATAATCATAGCTGCCTTAGCATCTTCGCCAGTTAACGTGGCACCTCCATTTCCAACAACAACGACAGCTGCTTCTCCCAATACTCCTTCTTCTTTAGTCTCCTCATCCCCCAACTTCATCTTCTTCTGCGGGGGTTCCTGAAATTAAAATAAAAGATTTTAAAAATACACATTCCATTACACCACACCACACAACCGTCAGCTATGTATGTATATTTGACCCATGAAATTTAATGATTAAATTCAATCAAATTACTTATAAATTTAATAACTAAGAGAACCATTAACAGAGAGTCTGCTCCGTCCATAAATTTAAAAAAAGCCCTACCTCCTTTGAGTCTCGTCCGTCATTCTCACGCTTTTCCTTCAAGGAAATCCCTTCCAAAGACATGTCTTCTTCCTTCTCGGAATTTTCCACAGTGCTACCTCCTTCCACATCACCAGCTGCAGTCCTCTCTTTCTCCTAAAAAACCAAACATTCAAACGTTGTGGCAAAATTCAAAGTCCGAAGACAAGCTGACGCTGACGCCATAGAAAACCAGAAAACTCAATCCTTCAAACTTAAAAAATCCTTCCGACAATTCCAAAACACTTACCATTTCCATGTCCGACATCTTATCCTAAAAATCACTCACTCCTCTGTCAAAATCAACTTCTCTCGTTTTTAAACCAACCCTATCAATTCCAAAGCTCTAAATCTCTCACAGAAAATAAAAAAATCGAAATCCCAAAAAAACTTCTATTAAATCACTCCGATTCGAAATCTCTCCTTGTACACTCACATCCAGAATTTCTATGCGTGTCCCTTAACTCCTCGGACTTTTCTAATGCTTGTAGCTCCAGGCGACTGCGGAAGTGAGGAGGTTCATATATAAACCCATAAAACGAAGCTGACGCGTTATTTACATTTTCAATCGGAGAAGCAGCATTTGAGAGTCATTTTCTCTTGGTCGTTTACATAAACTCCAGGAGATGGTAGCGCGAGCTCGAAATTCAACTGAATAATTTCTACATGCTTTAATAAATTTTTATTGTTATTCTAGCCGTATGGTGCCGCCTTGGGACTTCATTTTCATTTTAATAAATAAAGTAGATTTCATGTGTACTTACAGATGCAGCTAGATTTTTCTTGTGTGATTCTTTTAAAATATGAGTCTCACAGACCCAGTTATTATTTTTTTGAAGCATTAAGTACATACTTCGCAGTGTGAAATTCATTATGTTTTTTAAAATCCAGCGAGAAATAATTCTTTACTCGAGCTTGGACTGTAGCTGAATGGATCAATAAAATATGTACCTCATTCGGTAAAGGATCAGCATATGATTATTACTTTTATTCAGATATGGTAAACAGCAAGTAATTGTTAGCTGTTGTATGTACATTTGTAACTTCCAAAAGAAATGTTTTAAATACTTCCCTCGAAAAATTGTTAACTGGAATCCCCTTTATAAAATTCTGTCCGTGATTCTGTCCTACGATTAAAACAAAAATGAAATAAAATAAAATATATTGAACCTCAAAAACTTGTCCTAACGGAAATCTGAACTATTAGTACGACATATAAATTTTACAAATTTTTCATATATGTGAAGTTTGGAAAATGATAGAAATTTTGATTAAAGATAAATTATAAAAAAAATATGCACGACTTTAAACCCTTGACTTTTGAAATCGGTCCAAGGGTTCGGCAGTTATCTTGAAATCTTTATTTTGAAGGTGGTAGTAAACTCAAACCTAGATTCTATTTTTAAGCAAACGAATTTTCAAAAGTTGAATATTCTAAAGTTGCAAGTCAATAGGCAGTTAGCGCAACCACTTACGTACCTCCCGTAAAAAACGTATAGCACTTATGGAACGTATAAACCAAAATTTTAAATGTAAAAATTTCATCTATACGTTCTATAAGTGCTATAAGTTTTATACGGGAGATACGGAGACTGTCTAAAGACAGTTAGCGCAACTTTTTCCGTATCTCCCGTATAAAACTTATAGCACTTATAGAACGTATAGATGAAATTTTTA
>JAQFXU010005087.1:0-12226 GCA_034693705.1 Spatulosminthurus flaviceps | reverse complement strand
GTAATTGTTCCTGTTTTGTCAAGTTGTTATATTTTTGGCCTACAGGAAATCAAAATTCCTGTTTACCCCAGTGTGGTAGTGTATGTGTATTTTAACTACGAATTTACATTTCCCTGTTTTCTCTCCATAATTTTATCGCTTTCACCCTCCTCATTTTGTTATATGCATACTTTCCCTTGGAAATTGATATCGGCCCAAGTTGCTGGAATTCTCGAGGAAATTTCTATATAATTGAGTTATAAATTATATATGAGAATTTCATCCTTATGTTAAAATTCAACGCTTATTTATCTACACAAAGGAAATGTACCTACGTAACTATATGTAAATTAAAGCCATCTTGAAAACAATCACATATGCATTTACCAAGCAATACAAGCATAGCAACACATAGAAAATGATAATTTCCCAATAAAAATTACTCGTCTGCAAACTCCACACTAATATTATCCAATTTTATTATAGCGAAGTCCTGGACAAATTCCAGGGCACTTGAGAACTACAAGAATAATCCAAGGTATAGAGAAGGATTTTAAAGGCTTAAAACAATACAATTTAAAAGATGAATGGAGGATAAAGGAAGGGATTTCTCAATTGTCGAAACAATAACAAGAAGTAATAACACACACATAAAAAGCTCTTTGGACTGATTGTGGGATTTTGTATAAAAAAAAGAAGAAAAAGAATTGAGCACATTCAGGGAATTAGTAAGAGGCTCATATGTCTATGGAATTACAAATTTCAGGGGGCTAAGACGTGACAGAAGGAAAGACTTTCCCCTTATCCATACACAGTTATATAAATATAATATGTACAGCACATATAACCCTATGGAGGCAGTCTCGCTCCTTTGAAGTTACATACTTATTTGTCTCCAAAGGCATTCCATTATATCTCTCCTGGTTATCTCACAGAAGAAGATGAGGATGAGCAAATAAAGGAAAACTATGTTTAAGTGGAGTTTGAAGAGAGGCACAAAATCTAGGGAAAGACTTGGGAAATTCTGTGAGTACATGATCCTTGGAATTATCCTGTACATACAAAGGCCCAAGGAATTTATGACATAACAAGGAAAAATATCAAATCAATAAAATAAATTCCTATTCAGCTCTCCCTCTTCCTTACTTTTCCTGACTCCCTACAACACTTCCAACTCAACTCATATTTTTATCATTTTAGCCAATTCATGATTTAAAAGTAATGTAAGTTTTAGAGAGAGAGAAGAGAGGAGCCTTGGCAAAAGAAAAGAAAAAGTAAGTGAGAGCCAGGAAATTTTGGGGATCTTTTCCTCCAGAAGGATGATCTATAGAAAATCCAACGTACATTTTAAAAGGACTTTCTGAGGAATAAATACATATCGAGAAGTGAGTTATAGCAAGTTTTATTTCATAGTAAAACTATATACCTTGTTATTATTACTTATCCTTGAGAACAAGGCTCGTGGAAGTAAAGAGAGAGAGAGAAATAAGCCAAGTGGGATTTTATACGTGGCTATCATAAATGTCACCTCGCCTCTCACTCGTCCATGATTTACTCATTGCTGAGGCAACCACGAACCCGCCACTGTACCTCAGCAGAATGAACCACAACGGACTATCCTCCCCTTCCCACATCTCTCACTCTCTCTCTCTCTCACTCTTTACATCTCTTTCTCTCTCAAATATTCAATTCCCATTATTTGTCGATTCGATTAAATTTCCAAAAGAGAGCAGAAACTTCCAGCACTACATCCTCACACAATATCGAGAAATACACAAATTTCCATTTCAACTCCCAAATGCTTTTATCATGAAATGTCGAAAGTAAAGTACGTGGGCGACCAATAAAGCCTTGACTTTTCTCTCTCTCTCTAAAAAAATCATCATATACCTGGAAATACTGTACATTGTACGTACATATTTGGAATATGGAAATAAATTCTAAAACTCCAGCCATCTCGCTCCCAATATTAAATCTTCTTCATTTCACGCCCACCCCTAAAGAAAATTATTAACTTGTAGAAAAAATCATCAAAAAAAAACAATTATCATTATTTCCATATTATCTCTTCCACTTTTTGCCCACAGTTTATTTGATTATTAGAGCGTGACAGACGTCGTTGGTGCACCTTAATTGGCATTCTGCCTCTCTATTTTATTTTCTCGAGCTCATTATTATTATCTTTAATGATATTCTTGTGGGCGAAATTCCTCATAAGAATCCTTTGAAATATTTTTTATCATTCTCAAAAGAAAATATAAATTGACATTAGAAATGAATCAATGAGTTTTCAAATAAAATACCTTTTCTACACAATCACATTTTATTCCGTCAAAACAAAAATAATTATTTATACAGAATTACAAGACACTGAGCAATTTTAACGAGACACACGTTTTCAGAACAAACATTTCCCAAAAAACGTGGACAATCTGAGATGAAAATATTACCACTCTTTTACACTCCAACATAAATAAAGGACTGGCGGAAATTAGATTGAAGAGGATAAAGGTATAGTAAAAGAAAAACATGATTTATAGATTGAATATTATTTTTTACAAAGTGAAAAGGGGAGAAGTTGGGAAATGTGTGGAGGATGGAAGTTGTGGATGTGGGAACGTGTGTCACGTATTCATGCATCACATGGCATTTCTCGTGCCTCAAATCTCAAGGAATTACAAAGCCAAAGGCATATTATTACTTACACGAACATTTCTCTTTCATTTCGTGCCAAAACTGACAAACCAAATTATTACTCTCACTCTCCCTCTCTGCACCTCCCTCTTTCCCCACACATACTCTCCTTCAATCCCTACCCTCTATACAATAAATGGTGAAAGCTCCGCTACGAGGACTTTCCCCTATATTAAATTATACACAGATGTAGAAATCATGTAAATCCTATACACAAGTTACCATGTATAGGATTTCTTGAAGGATAAAAAATCTAATGTATTAAAATCCCTATTATTTACTCCGTGATTATTGTATAAATGTGCTAAATTTCCCGAGCAAATCCATGTACTTTCACCACAACTTTCTCCCTGGCAAACAAACACTTTTTTTAAAAGCTCCGTTAATTTATGATCGATCTGCCAAGTTCCTTGTCCTTGTGGTTTCCATTTACACAGTATGTGCTTTACATTGTATGTGTGGGTCTACAAGCAAAGGCTTTTCATCTGGTTCAAATAAATCACCAAGTCCTACGTGCACATTAGTAGTTCATTAATTTACTACTACAAGGTTTTTATGTATAGTAAAGGAAATAAAGAGTAATTATCTTTTTGATCCAATTTCACTCTCAATTACAGGCACAGGGAAAACTGTAGTGGTAACTCAAAACGTCCTTTTAAATCCACCTACATCAATGTGCTTGGGGATGTTAAAATGATAGCTCGCTCTTTCTTTCTTTCGCTTAGTGAGAAAAGATATCAGAGCTAAAAGAAAAATAGAAAGCTTTTTGCAATTGATGTGTTGTTTTTTTTGTGTATGGAAATTGCTATTTATTTTAATGAAATTATTATTGAGCCTTTGAAACTATTGAGGAAGCTATTTATTTAACAAGGGCGCATGTTCATGTGTGAGAAAAAAATTGGAGTAGGGAAATAATATATGGGAGAAGATAATAAAATAGCTATGTAAATACACAACACGAGGAAAAAGTATTTTCCGCCAGCTCAGCTTTTCTTCTTCCCATATCTCCTATATATTCTCCTATTGTAATTTCATTGTCCTTCAGAGGTTTGATTTATTGGAAGCAATTTCCAGCCACAATATCAATACTAATGTTCAATAGCAATTTTATTTGCCATTTTGTTATTATAGTCAAGGGAAATTGACCATCCCTTTCCCCTATGGATGACGCTTAGTCATTTTTATTGGAAAAATTGGCTATTTATATGACGCCGTAACAAAAAAACTAATCCTTTTTCATAGAATCTACTCCACGGATATTATTCCATCCTTTTGTATTCTTTTGTATGGGCTTTTTCCCACAAAAAAAGGATATTTGTATGTTGTGTGGCTGGTGCCAAAAAACTCATTTCTATACCAGATTAATTTAAGTGTTAAAATGTATAAATGTATTATTTACAATTGGGATTGGGAAGTTAACAAGAATAATAATTCCAATGGAATTAACCATTTCCTCGGAATTTCCGTTCCATGGAGAGGGAAAAATTCGAGGGAAGTTTTTCTAATGAACATGTTAATATTTATTCGTGTTGCATTCCAAAAAGGATTCTCTCATGAGTTATTCATGATTTCCTATATCACTGACAAATTCTCCAAATCCTATGAGCTAATTCCGGAAATTAATTACTCATCCTAACTCAAGGGCATTTATAGTGGAAAAGGAACACTATTTCATACTCCTTTGAGTCTATGTTATTTCATTTATTTTCGGACCTGGCGCCTCACATTGAGAGTAATACATAACTTTTGGTTTGAAAATTATTTTCCATTTTTGTTTGCAAGGAAGCCACTCTGATGCAAGCTATTTTTCTTTCATGTCTGGGGATCTAAATATGTAAATTTTAACGGCTTCCGTTTGTATTTAAAACTTTCTCCATTATAACTGCTTTTAATTCCGGTTCCCTTGATTACTTCACAATCTTTTCTCTTCCATGAGAGGACGAATTATACATTGCGTAATGTCGTTGCCGTTGTTATAGCATTGACTTTCATCGATTTCCAATGGCTTTAAAATGCATAATGGAATTGCGCCTTTCTCCAACTTTCTCCTCATTACTTGGCTGATTTTAACAACAACTCATCTTTGATGTGTTTAAAGGCAGGTTTTGACTGGTATTTTAACCCCAGCTTTCAATACTTTCTCCTCATTTCATCTCACCGACTTTCACCGACTTTCATCAACTTTTACCAGCTTCTAATTTTTCTCACCCCTACTTTCACTAATGATGAAAGCTCTTACGCTAACGTTTCTATGACTCCTTTAAACTTTCTATTCTTTTGTTATTTTTCCTTCCTTTCGTACCGTATCGTTTCAACAGTATCCGCTTTCACTCACCGCTGAGCAGGAGTTCTTAAACTGAAAAAAACTACATGCAAACAAACAAATCTTCAAAGGATTTTTCACAGTAACTCTTCTGCCACTAAAAACATGCTATTTCAACGTGCAAGTTCCAAAAATTAAAGAAATTTCAACTAGTGGTTAAGACCACCAAAATCTCTACCCTTTTCATTCATTTAACTCAAAAAATATGAGACCAAAATAATAAACCTCAGTTCACTCATTCTTCATCCCTAGCAATTAAAATGTGCAGATACATAAGAAAAGCTGAGTTTCCAGTCCCAAATTTCCTGAGCATAAAAGTACATACACAAACGTTTTTTTTCATACCCTTGCCTCACTTCTTTTAACTGACGTAGACTTCGTGAAATATTGAACTTTCCATTAATATTTTCCCATGTGTGCTATGTTACAAAATAGCAAAAAGTACATACAGAGCATTTCCAAGATGACAAGGTACACTTTGTATAGGTACGAGTCGCAAACAACATTTGTGGGGTGCCAAGTGCAGAAATTGCCTTAATGGAACTTTTGATTTGGTAAAAAAATGATGAGGAAGAAGTGATGGGGGAATGAGTGTTTGAGGAATGAAATGGCTCAGGAATAAGGCAAGTTACGCCAAGACTTTTGACTAAACTCAAATGTGCAAAGTGTACATTACAGCGATAGTTCTTGAGTCAATAAAAAGCTCACGCTCCAATGATTCTCCCCGCCATTTCTCCCCAGGTTTATTATCAAATGATGTTTTAAAAATGTTCTATCACGTCACAAGCATCTCTTCTTCCTCTCAGTCTCTGCAATCAGAAAACTATGTGCGTGCAAGCACATTTCCCAATCTTTAAATTGCTTTCACTTTTTTGCATCTAAAATTTCCCCTTGTGTTCAAACATATAAATAGGTAAGAAAATAGGGCTTGGTATTTGAATAACTCCCTCCATGTGTACATTCACATAAGAATCCCAAAGCAACGTAATCGAAAATTTTCAAAGCCAATCCTTATTGCTCCAATTCTCATCTTATCTCTCTCTCTCTTTCTCCCTCTCTTTACATGGAGGAGGAAAAAGGTTAAACCCGGAAAATATAAAACTGTCGCTTGGATCATTCGCTTGAGCAAATTCCACCATTTCTACCATTTCTACCATTTCATCCTTCCTTTTATGATTTGTCCTACATTTTTCTACATTAATCTCTCATATGTTTACATTCGTATAGATACCTCTCCTTGTACATATTATGCTATTCAGGAAATAACTCCATATTTACAAACTTTCACCTCATTTTCTCCAAGAAGGAAAACGTATAATATTTACCGATTTTTTACAGGGTACTCGAAAACGTCCACTCCAATACGTACACGCTTGGATTCATAAAGGAAGGTTAAATCCAAAATGTCAACTTCGTAGCACAATCTTTATGATTTTCACCCAAAAACTCTTACACAGAAGCATTTTTCTATTCTTAACTTTCCCCATTACAAAACAATGAATTATTGGAGGAGTAACCTAGTTTTTTCTGATAATTTACTGGATATTTCATAGGGAAGACAAGGAAGAAACAAAAGGAGAAAGGAATTACACTTTATTCATGGAATGCGTAGGAAGTTGATTCTTTGGGGTGAAAAGTCTAAGGAAAAAGCGTCCTTTCTCGCAAGGTATATTGAGCAATAAAAGGTCTATTGATAGTAAAAGTATCGTGCAAGTGGGAAAACGCACTTTACGTCATGTACTAAACATTTGAGCAGACAACTCTCATATGAGCACGATTCTGGCGACACTTTAGCATCTTCTGTACAAGCTCTCCCGTTGTATAATTTACCATGAAGGGGTCTTTAGCCTCGTGTAGTACATTTGAATTTTTTAGGGTAATAAAATTACATTCGTAGAAAAAACTCTTAATAATATTCTCCTATCTTGTTAGAAAGAGTGAAAGTATAAGGAGAAAGTATATGGAGAAAGTATAGAGAAAGCATAGAAAAAGTAGAGATAGCATAGAGAAAGCATAGAGAAAATAAAGAGAAAGTATAGGGAGAAAATGTAGGAAAAAACTCAGAGTATTAGAAAAAAGACGTGACAAAGGTCGAAGTTGGTAATTTCTCTTACTTTCTCCATATAAAGATTTATTCTCATGTATCGTCCTCATTTCCCATCCACCACCACCACTTTTCCCTAGAGAAAGTAATGGGGCCTATGCAAACTCAATCAAGGAAATGGAATTCCTCGACTCTGCTATCTTTCTCCTCATACGTCTCCATGTCATTCTTTGTTAAAGTAAAAATAAAAAACTAAAGCATCAAAAATAATTATAATCTTATTCCCAATTCCTTTCACTTTCACTCTTCCTTCCATAAATGCCCAAAATAAAAGAAACGTATCCAATGCCATCAATTTTAAAATTAATTTATCGTCCCTAATACTACTGTCAAAAGAAGAACCTTTTTTCAAAGCCATGTGCGAACAACTGATCCTTTCTTGTCAGGAATAATTTAAAATATATTGGAGATATACACATCACAGAGGAAGAAAAAATGCATTAATTATTAATAAGACAAAAAAAATCATTTTTACTCTTACGATTTTTGGTATTGGGCCAGCTCGAAGGAAGAGATTCCTTTTATCTTTCCTCCTTCTTCTCATATTCCTCCATCCCAATTAGTATCATTCATTTTCACGAGTAAAGCTCGTAATAAAGTCATGGATTCTCATTCGCTATTTTCTCCTTGTAATTTCACAATACCCGCCACGATCATTATTTTCACTTTAGCTTATTCCGAAAAAATAATTTTTCTGCGCTTCCACAGAAAATCCTTAATAAAATTGTATCTCCTTAAAATTCTGAAGGAAAATATTCATTTTCCCCTTTTCAATATTTCCCAGCTTTTCTTACAATTCAAAATCCCCAAGTAATGAGAAATTCTGAATTTTATCCACAAGTCTCTCCTTTCACAGCGTTATATATTCAAAAAGTTCTCCCTCAATAACGTTAATATTCTCTTCCACATGGATATTTCTTCAATGGTGATTTTTTATCAAGGAAATTTCTTGCAAAACAAAACTTGTTTGTACAAGAAAAAATGTTTTCATACACTCCAAAGTGAAACTCTTATTGTTGTTTTCACTAATATGAAACACGAGAGAGATCGAAAGAGAGCGAGAGTGAAAATGACCAAACTCCCGAGATTAAACGTGGATCAAGTGGGGAAGGGTTTTAATATAAAACATTTCTTTTCTTCTTCTTTCCCCTCTCACAGTTCCAATGTTGTTTCTTCACTCTGTCCTACTATTTTTTTCTATTAACAAAAATGGGTTTGGTGGTAATTGAGACAAAGTTTTTTTTCCAGCTATACACAGCTACTAGTGAGTCAAGGCGCTCCCCTGCTGCAATTGCCTACAGCAAGTTAAGCAAACAATTTTCCTTTTCTTCTCTCTTTTTTTTCTCTTCCTTCTTAGCAATGTCCAAGAGTCACTGAGTTGGAAGGGAATTGTTCTAGGAGAGGTTGGTGGTCAAGTTTTTTCCCCCTCTGATGCCCGTCCACTCTCATTGGAATTAAAGGGAGTAGAAGAGTCTGGAGGGATGAAGATAATAATGTTGTGGGAAAAAAACTTTTCATCCCAAAATTCACCCGGCTAAACACACACTGATTCGGATATTCCAATAGCAGCTCCTTATGTCTCAGAGAGAGTTTGAGTCGAGCGAGAGAGAGAGAATATGCAAGAGTGTGGAAGAGTGAGGAAAAGTAAGTTGAAGGGAAAGAGTGAGTCGGAGTCTTTAGCGCGGGCGCATTTACTTTACCATGGTAATGAGGTTAGAGGAAAAGTTGCAACGTGCTGTCTTTTTTCTATTTTTTTTTAAAATATTTTTTATTCCTTATAACTTTTCTATTATTGAGAGCTTCAGAGAGAGAGCTATGAATCAGGGCCGATGGGTTTTCATATTCTTACGGTTATTGACTTAAAAGGTAAAAGTTTTCCAAACAGGCAATATCTATTGACAAATTTTCTCATATTTCATATTTTTTTTGTATCCAAAAGATAAAGAGGAACATTAGCAAACTTTTTCATACACGGTTCATTTATTTCCATGTCCCAATGAATTGTAAATACTTGACTTTTCGAAGGAGGATTGTCAAGAAGGTATCAGCAAATAAAAGATAATTTACCATTAAATTGATAGCTCCGGTGAAGATGTGAATAGGCATTGGAATTATACAGCTAAGTTTATGCAGGTAATTTTTTACGTGTCAAAACAAATAGGGAAAATAGTTTTGATCCGATGGGAATAGCATTTGATGGTTGAGGGGAAGGAGGAATTGTGGATCGTGTCAAGATATTCCCGGCTAAGAAAAAGTGCCCATACTTTTTCATGGAATATGCAATCAGTTCAATCAGCCGATTCCTATTTGATCCAATCCCTTCCGTCCCTTCCATTTTATCTGATTGACTTAAAAGTGAGAGAGGAAAAGATGTGAGTGCCTTAGTGTTATGTCTTCCAACTTATTCGCTCTCATAGGAAATTGTCACTGGTTTTGGAGGTTGGGAAATTCCCATTTAGACCTATGTAAAACATGTATGTACATATATGTATAATACATATGTGACTAGGTAAACATTTGTATACGTCCATTATACATGAAGGACAACTTCACCTGAATTCCAATAGGCAATTCAATGACGTTCTAACATTTCTAGTTCTTTTGCACATTTGAAGGGAAAAGTTTTCTCCGGGACTTTCTCCAACATCCCCAAAATACTCGGTTTTTTCCTCCCGTCATAACAGTTTTATGGAATTACTCTTGTGAATCCCACGGACGATTATTTCCGCTTCAGAACATGTACACATCCAGTCTAGCATGTACACGTGTGGGTTAAAATTCTCTCACATTTTATCTCTTTCCCACCACCATAACATCCATTAGAATCTCTACATTTGCACTCTCCCTTTACCACTCTTTCTTCTTCTCCCTTAAATTACATCATGTTTTACCATTAAATTCTAACTATTATTAGAAATTGTCTCAGGGGAAAGTTCGTCATAAATTTCAAATGTTATTTTTCCCAACTCATAAAATTGTTCCAGAATAATCAGAATCTCTTCCCTACCTTTTGGTCTTGGGTAAGAATTTAAAAAAAAATATTTTATTTAAAAACAAATTTATTAGCTGACAATTGAATAGAAAATATCATTTGTACTTGAATAGAATAAAATGTAATTGAAGCTCATATGAAATATTGTAAGTTATATTGTGATATTTTGAATTTGACTTGAAGTGAAAGTCATTGCTTTCACAATAAGCTTGCTTTTTCTAGAATTTATTTCCTTAGCAGGTAGGTTAGGCTGAGTGAGCTCTTGTCATTTACTTGATGTTATTTTGGCAAGGAAATTTATTATTGCAAGTAAAAAATCCTTGTTGGCTGGAGAAATAAGAGGAATTTATTGAAAGGAAGGTAAATGAGCGTAGCCAACGCGGGACTCACTTTCTTTGCCAATACCAGAGTTTGGAACTGTAGAAACTAATCTTTTTCTTTACTGCACACACAAGAAATGAGAGAGAGAGATGAGAGTGATTGTGAGAAAGATGCTCATTCATTCAAATTATCCCAGTCTCTATACAGTGGGATGACCATGAGGATTTGAGGATTGTATTATCATTATCGATTACGCACAAGACAATATAAAGTTTCAAAGAATTATTGTCAACGTTCATAGAAATGGCGGAGGGTTTTGAGAGTGTAGTGTATGCAGGGTGTATGGACCTCCCACGGTGGAAATGGTGTCGTCAGAATTTACACTCATTACCAAAGGACTTGGGTTACTCATCAATACATTATGTACGTCGGATGGGAATGGATACACTTTACAAGAAAAACAAAAGGAAATGGATGTGATACATGTTGAAGAAAAGTTTCCTCTTTCCATTGAGTCCCATTGGATTAAACCCAAGAAAATGATTGGGACGTAAATGAGGGTTTAAGTCATGGTGATAGACAAAGACTTTTTATACATTCAATCCCTTTTTAGCAAAATCCCATCAGTGTCGATTAGACTCAAAGGAAATTCTCATGGTAACAAGTTTCTCTCCTCCTCATCGACCTAATTACTTTTTCTCTAGACACTTATTTGTTCAAAATAAAAGTACGTCACTTCAATTGGATTCAATCACTTTTTTATCCATCCGGATTATTTAATATTTACTGTACAACTGAAGATCTCCTAATCACTCAAATATTTTCCCCAAACATGATCAACTTCCCAAAAGTTTTGTAATTTCCCGCGGTTTGCTCTCAACCGGATATTTTCTCATGCCTTTAATTTCTTTTGTACTACACTTTTTTATCGAATTACTATTTCAAAGAAGCGGAAATTTCCTGGATGGTAGAAAATACTTTTTTATTTATTTCTACTAGAGGTTCTCAAATTAATAATTTATGGAAGAGAATAAACTCAATTATGTGGAGTTTGAAGGGGGCTAGTGCTAAATTATATATTTTCCAACCACCCATCTTCCACTACTTCCAATATTTGTTCCCATGCAACTACGTTGGCTTGTTAGTGTCAAATTGATGCAATTACAGAGTCTCCAATCCAATATTCAATCCATTGTCTACAAAGGCCAATTTCTCTTCCCTTACTTAATACTTCCAGGTTTAAAAATCCGAGCTTAGCCCAAGTTCCGGCTCTTACCACACTCGGCCTACTACTACTCGGCTTAAGATACTTGTTCAGTAATTATTGGCCATGTTCTTTCTATAAGAACTACGCATGCTTGGTTATATTTCAGCCCTCATTGAAAAAAACCCTTTAATTGAGGCGCTTTTCTTGCCAGAATCGGGATTCGAACCCTGGACTTTACACCGAGGTCCTAGCTACTCCGCTAAAATACCCAAGTGCTACTGTGTATAAATTAAAGGTAATCATTTTCAACAGGTGTGAGTGCAAGATAAGACGAATGGCAGCGGAAGCACTGCTAAAAACCAGATGCTATCCTCCCATTTTTGTGACAGATTAATCCAGAACATTAGCCTGGTTTCTCTATCAAGGCTATCAACCCCCCAAAAAACCAGCCTTCCATAAAAATTGAGAAACTGCGTATCCTCCACACCTGAACCTAACCCCGGCGTAGCTCTACTCCCAAAAAATAACCTATAATAAGTTTGTTTAACTCAATTGGAAATACATTGGAGTCCTCCCATATAAAGACAAACATAGTTGTTAATCACA